>CAUYRH010019938.1:0-67839 GCA_963574655.1 Perodicticus potto | reverse complement strand
CGTCCTCCTCCCCTTTCCCTCCACCTCCCCTCTCCCCACTTGCTCATTCCTCTACCCTCCCCGCCCCCCCGTATTAGCTCATCTACTGCCTTCATATTGGAATAGAGTACATTGGATACTTGCTTCTCCATTCTTGTGATGCTTTACTAAGAAGAATGTGTTCCACCTCCATGTAGGATGATATAAAAAATGTAAAGTCTCTATTTTTTTAGTGGCTGAATAGTATTCCATGGTATACATATACCACAGCTTATTAATCCATTCCTGGGTTGGTGGGCATTTAAGCTATTTCCACATTTTGGTGATTATAAATTGAGCTGCAATAAACAATATAGTGCAAATGTCTTTACGATAAAAGACATTTTTCTTTGGGGTAGATACCTAATAATGGGATTGTAGGATCAAATGGGAGATCTAATTTGAGTTCTTTGAGGACTCTCCATACTTCCTTCCAAAAAGGCGATTAACGTTAGTTTGCAGTCCCACCAGCAGTGTGAAAGTGTTCCCTTCTCTCCACATTACAATGTGTCTTGGAGAGAGTCTGTTAGAGTTGAGATGACCTGGGGTTCAATATCCAACTGAAAGGAGTGTGTTGGGGTCTTTAGTAAAACCCATTCCTTTGGGACAATCTTCTTCCCCTTCAGAAATCCCTATTATTTGTAAGTTTGAATGCTTTACAGAGTCTCATAGTTCTGTAAGTGCCTGTTCTGCTTTCTCTCTCTTCTTTTCTGCCTCTTTAACTACCTGGGTCAACTTGAAAACTCTATCCTCTAGCTCTGAGGTTCTTTCTTCTTTATGGTCTAACCTAGTTTTGATACTTTCTACTACAGCTTTACATTCCCTGATTGTATCCTTCATTTCCTTAAGCTCTGCCATATCCTTTCTATATTCTACATATCTCTTGTCCAACTTTTGTTCTGTCTTTCCATTTTCTCATCCATTCCTTTTATTGTCTTTATCATCCATATGTTAAATTCTCTTTCTGTCAAGTCCATTAATTCTTTATAGGTGGAATCTTCTGCAGTAGCTGCCTCATGGTCCCTTGGGGAATTCCTCTGTTTTGGTTTTTCATATTGCCTGAATTTTTTTGTTGGTTCCTCTTCATGTGTTCTTTCTTCTTATTCACCTCCTTTTCCTCCTTTATACTTCTCACTGCCTCCTTTGCTTCTAATTACCTTCTCACTGCCTCCTTTGCTTCTAATTACCTTGTCTGAGAGCTTACATCTTGAAGTTGCCACAGCCTGAGCAAAGCCACATTCTTCCTCATGCCCCCCAAATAAACAGAAGTCCTTGCTCTTGATGACAGTATGTTGCAATATGTTGCTGGGTCATCGGGTGATCTGGGATTTTTTTTTTAGGAGACAGAGAGAGAGAGCACAGCCAGCAACCTCTATGGTCCTTGTTCCAAACTTAGTTGCCTTCAATGATTGCCTGATTATTTCCTCAGCATTCAGACCCTGCTGGGTTAGGATCTTAAAGCTCACAAGAGTCCTTCAGGGGCAGATCTCACAGTACTCCCTGACTCCAGTTTCTGTGGGGTGCAGGAATCCCTCAGCCTGTCCCAAGAATGGAGTTTGGATACTGGCAGGCAGAGTTAAGACAGCCATGTTTTAAGCCCCTACTAAGACCTTCTCACTAGACCTTCCCACAATGGCATCCTCCTGGCTGCCAAGACCTTCTCAGTATGGCTACGTTGCCAGTCACCAAACCTATGGCCAATCCACTCCAGTCGGCATTCAAATCTGGTTGCTGTATACTGCTCAAGTCTGCCCACACCCTCCAAGTTTTCCATTCAATGCACAGCCTTCCCCAACATCTGAAAACTCTGGAAAGGCTTCCTCCCATCCCAGACCTCCATGGGGGGCCAGTTGATCTCAGTGGGTTGTAATCACTTGCCTAATTCATCAGATTTCCACTGCTCTGGATCATACCATTGGTCCAGCTCACCACCTCCTTGTTGGGACTCCTTGAGCTATGACTCCAGGCAAGGTCCCTATGCCAGGTATGGCTGGGTTCTCTCTATTTCCCCAGTCATTCTAGGAGTACTCAGCTGAATGATCCTTCTGGTCTGCCATCTTGCTCCACATAAAAGCATAAATGGTTGGATCCGAGAAAATCTATTATAAGGTTCCCTTTAGGACATTTGCGCCACTTGAAGCATAACTAGCCCAATGACAGACATCCTTTCCATAAGTCTTGACTTTTACAAGCTTGCAGAGCCAGAAATAGGGTATAGGGTTTTGCTACACCCTATACCAAGATTCACTCTATTGGAAGGATGCTAGTTACTTTGTTTTAGTATGATAATTTAGGGATGGGTAAATGTTATTGAGTGTTCTGTGTCATGTACCACATTAGGCAACTTGCATGTATTGTCTCATTTAATTCCCATAATAATTCAGAGACTTTACAGACCATTTTTCAAGCATTAAAATCAAGATTTATAAAATTTATATAGGTAGTAAGCAATAAAACTAGGATGTCAAACATGTCTTCCTGGCTCCAGGCCCTATGGTTTAGGTTTTTTTTTATAGAGACAGAGACTCACTTTATCACCCTCGGTAGAGTGCCGTGTAGTCACACAGCTCACGGCAACCTCCAACTCCTGGGCTTAGGCGATTCTCTTGCCTCAGCCTCCCGAGTAACTGGGACTACAGGCGCCTGCCACAACGCCCAGCTGGTTTTCTCTTTTTGCAGTTTGGCCGAGGCCGGGTTTGAACCTGCCACCTTTGGTATATGGGACCGGTGCCCTACTCGATGAGCCACAGGCACTGCCTGACCCATGGTTTAGGTTTAAAATTATCATTCTTTTTCTGCTCTGTATTCATCAATATACTTCATCAAATGTACTATTATTTTCTGCTTATATAATCTTATTTTATTCCTATAGGGCTCATCCTTAAAAATCTCCTCTGTCTTTTTCTAGCATGTTCCCATCACTAATTTTACATCATGAAACCTCAACTAGTCTCTGCTTTTATCCATAGTTAACACACATTTCTTTGAAGAAGAACTAATTCCAAGTAATCATAGCTATTAAGTAATTTAAACTATTTTACTCCCACATGAATTACCTTAAATTTGTCTATATTGGATAAAATTCCCTGCACATTTTTAAAAATAAAATGAAATTTTACATCATATTTCATGATTTAATTTTTAAATAATTAGGCAAGAAGCAAAATGGCAAATTATAAATACAACATGTTGTTTTATAGCACTTTCATATTCATTTATAATGTCTGACTATTTTAAAAGTGGAATCTTATTTGCAATTTAAAGTAACATGTATTTCAACATACGGCAACAGCAATATATAATGTCCGATGAATAGATACAGAAACAGGCATTCCATTAAAAGATTAAAGATTTAGTGGCAGCAGAAAATGTGTAGTTGGGTGGATTTTATGTGAGTTAATTTGGCTAGGCTGAGTTTTGCTCTTTAATAAGGAGAAAATAGGCAAGTAACATATGTCGCAGGCATACCTTGGAGATATCGCATGTTTGCTTCCAGACCACCATAGTGACACAAATATTGCAATAAAGCAAGTTGCACACATTTTTTGGTTTCCCAGTGCATAGAAAAGTTATGCATACCCTATACTGTATCTATTAATTGTGCAATAGCCCCATGTCTTAAAAATTAATGTATATACCTTAGTTAAGAATACTTTATTGTTAAAAACACAAATGGTCATCTGAGCCTCCAGCAAATCATGATCTTTTCAATGGTGGAGGGTCTTTCCTTGATGTTGATAGCTGCTGACTGATAAGAGTGGTTGTTGCCAGAGGTTGAGATGGCTGTGCTAATATCTTAAAGTTGACCACTTCAATTCTGTTCATTATCAACAATAAGGCTGTTTCTTATCATTCATGTGTTTGCTAGAGTAGTACTTTTAATTTTCTTCAGGAATTTTTATTTGCCTTTTTTTTTTTTTTGAGACAAGATCTCATGCTGTCACCCAGGCTGGAGTTCAGTGGCACGTTCACAGCTCATAGCAACCTTGAATTCCTTGGCTCACGTATTTCTTCTGCCTCAGCCTCCTGACTAGCTGAGACTACAGGTACAAACCTGTAGAGTCAGGGTCTTGCTTATGTTGTCCAGGCTGGTGTTGAACTGACCTCAAGTAATCCTCCTATCTCAGCTTCCCCAAAAGCTTGTATTGTAAATCTGAGCCACTGTATCTGGACTAAGAACATTTTTTTTCCATTCAAAATTTGGCTGTTTGGTGCAAGAGGCCTAGCTTTCAACCTTTCAACATGTTTTCCTCATTGATCATAATCATTTCTAGCTTTTGGTTTAAAATGAGGGATGCATAACTCCTTTTATTTAAACACTTAGAGGCCACTGCAGAGTTATTCATTGGCCTGACTTCAATATTGGTATGTCTCAGAGAATAGGGAGACCCAGGGAGAGAGAGTGATGAGGGAATAGCAGGTCAGTAGAGCAGTCAGAACATAAATATGGATGTATTAAGTTTACTGTCATATGTAGGGGCAGTTTGTGTATCTCAAAATAATTATCACTAATAGTCAAAGATCACTAATTACCATAACAGATATAATAATGATAATGGGCAAATTTGAAAAATTGTAAGAATTACCAAAATGTGACAGAGAAACATTAATCGAACATATTTTGTTGGAAAAAATGGTGCTGGTGGAGACTTGCTTGATTCAGGGTTGCCACAAACCTTTAATTGTAAAAAACACAGTATCTTAAAACATAATAAGATGAGGTATGTCTGTATTTGCCTGTTTTTGATGAGTTCATTCTTTTACAGAAAGCAACAAAAACATATATAAAGACTAAAGACATGAAAATAAGCAAAATAATTGAGTTAGGATATTTGAAGTGTTTTCCTGATTATTACTGCCCGTTTTGTATTTCAATATTATTTAGAAATAATTTATATGCAATTAAATGTATGAATTTTAAGTGTACAGTGTGATGAGTTTTGAAAAATGCATCTTTGTACGTCATTCACTCACTCTCACAATAAATGCATAGAACATTGTTACTATTCCAAAACCTCGGTGCCCCTTTTTAGCCAATCTCCTCCCACCACCCCTGCCTCAAGGAGACACTGAACCATTTTCTGACACTATTTATTATATTTTATTTTTCATGTCATATCAAGTAGTTTAAGTATGATGTGTTTACATGTGATTTTCTTCATATTAATCCTGCTTGGAATGTATTATGCTTCTTAAATCTATGAGTCAATGTTAATTAAATATTTTTTCTGCACCTTTCTCATTTTCTTCTCCTTCTGGAATTTTAATTACACATGTCCTTAATGTTTGATAATTTCTATTAATCTGTCAAGCTCACTGATGATTTATTCTGTCATTTTCACTCTGCTATGAATCCTTTTCAGTAAAATTTTCATTTCAGTCATTTTACATTTAGTTAATTCTAGAATTTTTGTTTTGTTCTTTCTTTAAAAAAGGATTTTCATTTCTCTAATGAGATTTCCTTTCTGTTCACTCATTAAGACCATATTTTATAAATCTTTGCAGATATGTAGGATTGCTGCTTTAAATCTTTATCTACAAATCAAATATCGGGGCATCTTATATTCAATATTTGCTGGCTGCATTTTTCTTAATTATGGCTTACATTTTTAAATTTCTTTTCATTTTTAGTAATTTTTTTACTATGTAATAGACATTGTTGGTCATTTATTATAGATTTTTTGGATTCTATTATCTTTGTCTAAAGAGTATTGATTTATGTTCCAGGAGGTAGTTTAATTACTGACTTAACACCTTAAATCTATATAGTTTTATGCTTTGTTATGGTAGATACATAGAAGATACAATATTTCTAAGACTCTCTAACCTGGTCTGAGTCAATTTCAAACTCTAAATCCTATAGATTTTATTAAGTCCTGTTTTTAGGTTTTGCTAAGGTGGATCTATTGTAGACTTTGTTTTAAAGTAGTCTTTATGCTCAAAGCATGTCCTTCCTGGTGTATCATCTGGATACCAGGAGATAATGAGGGCTCTACAGTCTGCCTAAGCCCACTCTCGAATACCTTCCAAACTGCTCAGTCTTTGAAATCCCTTTCTCCTCTCAATCACATCATAACCATTCTCTGGTAAACCTAGTGTGGACTCCCCCCACAATGCACAGTCTACTAGTCCTTAGCCAAGGAATCATGAAGAACCCTCACTCAGACTTGAGGATCTTTTCTGTTTGGCTCTCTCCTTTCTGGTGCCCTTGCTTTGCTCTGAAGAGCCTAACCAGTTCTGTATCTCCAAACTCTGAAATTGCCCCCAGGCAGAGAGATTTGGCAATCATAGAGTTCATCTTGTGAGCTTTCCTTCTCTCAAGATTACAGTCTTGTGCTGCCTGTATTCCATGGCCTAAAGGAAGTTGCCTCATGTGGTTTGCGGAGTTTTACTGCTGTTTATGGACAGGGGTTAATCTCATACCTCTTAAGCCCTCATGGCTAAAGACTCATTTATAGTTTTAAAGAGCTACCTGATGACATTAGAGGTCCATTAGTAATGACATCTGAAGGTTTATGGCAATATTCAGGTAACTGAGAAAGGAATGTAAAATAAGTAAAATTTTTAAAAATGGTAGTCAAAATATGAACCAGATAATTATAAGACCTCTTAAAATGATGCTTAAACTTTAAGATTTATTATCCAGTGTATTCTCCTTTGGACAACCCCCACCCCCCTTCCTCACTTGATGGATTTCAAATGCAGTGCCTTCCCAACCACTCTCAGTCACAAATGTAGGCATGTGTGCCCAGGGTGAGCCAACCAAAACACTCCACTCTTAGGACATCAGTGATAAGTGCAGGAATAAGCACCCAAATAGTGTCAATATCAGAGTCTTTCCTCAACAAATTGGTGCTGTTAGAGAGACATTGTCTTTCAGTTGGGATTGCTAAATGGGAATGTTTGAGCTGGATCTCTTGAAAGACATCTTGCTCACTAAAAGGATAATTTGGTTAACAGGTGTTTGTCTTTCTTGGGCTACTCAATATCAAAACCCTCTTCCAATCAGAGATCTCTACTGTGTGATCTTTGGCAAGAGACAGTGTCCTCCTGTTCACCCACTATACTAATAAGGAGACCAAAAATTCTCCCTCTTGTCCCTCTGGAAACTATGCCTCAGCCAACCAAACTGAGTCTTTTCAGAGTGGCTCTACCACGTAATAATACTCCACATATTAAGATTGTAATGTAAAGATGCAGAAATAGCGATTATTTGCGCAATAGTGGTGAAGTAGAAAATCCAGCGACAGCAGGAAGTGTCTGGTTATGGCACTTGCAGCCATATTTGTAGCAAGTATGCAAATAGGGTGGCAGTCACAGTAACATTCTTACTAGACCAGTTCTGAGGCATAAACTTGGTTGTGTTCACAGCTGTCTAGAAACACTTGGGTATTACCTATTTTCTAGAACTGTCTCTCAAGCTTTCCTATGATCCTGAAAACTACTCAATATCCCTTTATAAATTCCTTCTTTGTTTCTATTTGTTTAGCAGATCAAAATCTTTTCTCCTCTTCTTCCTAAAACCATACAGATATGAACCCTATTTCCTGCTTTCTTTTTAGCTATGTGTGAAAAAGTTTAGGCCAATGGGATATGAGCAAAGTAAGGTGTGCAGCTCCTAGTTTAATTTTAGCTTAAAAGGAAGCTGCTATCCTTGGATTTTGGTCTTTCTCCCTTTACTGATGTTTGAAATAGCCACCTGGCTGTGATCTGGCTTCCACTATGCAGACAAGGACAATACATATGCCCTTAGATGGGGTCTTTAAAAAAATAAAATTTATATTATAGAACTTCCTCTGAATAATGTATAGGACAAAACACATAGATTTAGGGGATTAGAGATGCTGGAGTAGATTCAGACTGCATGCAGATGCCCATCCTCTAATTATATTCCCTAAGAGGGTGTAGGCGTCACCAAATCCTTGAGAAACACATTGGTGAGGGCTACTCGGCCAACATCTTAGGAGGGCATTCCAGTGTCTGCTCTCTGCAATCTAGGGGTAGCCAGTGATGGGTTGGGGAATGCTGAAATTGTCATATCAAGAATGTCCAAGACCCAGGGCAGCATTTAACTGGCAGAGACAACATAAATGTGGCTACCATAATGGGCAGCAGGGCCAGCAGGATAATCTGAAGATTCTGAACCACAATTGTTCATTGATCGCAGTGTCCCTAAACTAAAAACTCCAGTTCTACTGAAAAGAGGCCCTACTTGAATAAAGGTGATTGACCCATTTCCCAGACGTGAATCAATTCACAAATCCTAGAGTACTTTGAATGAAGGAGGGTGCAGGAACCTTTGCTTAAGTACATACTGTCAGTCTATCTCCAAGCAGTCCCAAAGGCATTTGTGAATGTATAGCAAGGAGACTGTGTAATACTTCTTGGGTAGGAGGGATTATTGGTACCTGACTCTGAACATTGAATGGTTTGTGGGGTTAAGCTGGGACTGAAATCAGATGTATTTCAGGAAGAACTTCAGGCACATATTACAGGTGTTTGTGTAGTTTTTAGGTATAAAGTTAGAACACACTTTATCACGTGGATCTGGAGACAGTGATGTAAAGGTTCAGGGATGGTTAGAGATCACGTATTCCAGTGAAAGCAGAGGTAAGAGTCCAGTGGCTATGAGCCACACATCAGGCAGATGAGTGTCCAGTGCTGGTGGCATCCCTTCCTGTCACTCTCTCCTCCAGGTGCTCTCTCTTCCTAGCCCCCTGTACTTGCCACCCTCTTTCCAAGCCACTTCTCTGCCTTTCCTTCAATTCTATACACTGCTCAATATTATTCCAATGAAAATCTTCCCTGTTTAGCTTAGCCAGATTTGGCTTCTGATTTTTTGCAAATACAATCCCTGATTAGTATAGACCAAATATAAAATAAAACCCGTGGGTAAAAGAGAAATTTATAAATGGAAAGAAATAGAGGTTTCTGATGACAAATTTTTTATTTCTTGGTTGGTTCTAGATATGAATCACAATTTTTTTTAACTTAACTTAAAAGTTCCTTTAACTTAAAAAATGAGCAGATAATGGATTATTGATGATTAGCTTTATTCCTTTAATGGGAGCTTAGGTTAGAAAAGCACCAATGTAAAGGGGTGGAGTTGAAAGACTGGGTGAACCTGAATGTTTCTGACAGTCTAATTGACGAAAATAAAACTCATTATGGGCAAGAAATCATTCTATGGCCACAGATGAAAAAGATAAAAGAGAGGAAAGAGAAAAGGCATACCCATCCTTCCTTTGGAATTAGGCAGGTTCATTTTTTTCTGTGGCTAAAGTATTCAAAAGCTTGCTCCTGTGTTTTACATATTCCCAAGAATTCTGAGAAAGAGGAAGAAAGATCAGGAAAGAGGAGAAGAAAAAGGATGCCACCCCCAAATATTTCAAGAATCTAATTATCTGAGAAGTCTCGCATGCTCGCACACACACACACATGCCCATGCGCACGCACACACACACTTTCACCAACAGAGATGCTGCCTACACTTTTCATCTCTCTAATGTTACTGAATGACAGGCCCACATGTGAACCACTTCAGGATTTACTGCTCATCCTATAGGCTCTACAACTTTTTGGCTCTTCTTGAACAGGCAATCGCCCTTTATTTGGCATTCACTGTTCTTTGATTAAGACTCAAAGAAGGATATTCTTTTCTACTCTCAATCTGTTACAGCCCTTTCCTTCCTCATTCAGGAATTTGGCCTTCCCACTTCTAGCTTCTTTGTCAGGGACTGATTCTGAACAGCATTAAAGAGCTTTACCACAGGGGTCATTTTCTTAAGAGGACAGTTCACTTCTGAAATTCTAGGCAAGTGAATGCGACTTAGGCCTGACTCCACTGGGTGAGGGTAACTAGAATCTGCACTCCCCAGGAGTAGTCTATACTCTTCTTCTTTTTTCACTAGAATAGTACGGTAAGTTAGCACCAAGATTTACAAAAACTTTGCAGAGCATCTATTGAGAGTCCAGCACTGGAGGAGAAACAAAAGTTACCTGCAAAGAAAACAAAAGAATCATACACTATGCATTTCTACTCTGTCCTTAGACAAAGAATATTTAAATTTATCTGTTTTCTAGTGTCTTCCGATGGCTGGGGGAAGGAAATACAGCTGATTCCACAGCTGAGGACTAAGCCCTTCTTAAGGGCAGTTGCCAGAGGAGCCTGACATGGGGAGCAGCTGCTCCCCATCCTCTGGGAAACGTACCCAACCCCGAGGGGATGTGGGGGAGGGAGAGCCATGATACCTGCTTTCCCTGCACAGGGAGAAGGGAGACCTTCCAACACCAGGGGTACAAGCCACCCACATTTCTCCTTAGTAAATCAATGATCAGATCTGATTCCTATTCTTATATTTTTTCCTCATTTCAAGTCTGCACGTGGTCTGGAGGAGAAATACCTCCACAGACCAAAAATATATAAACCACAGGAAGGCTGAGAGTTTAGCTTTGAAGAACATATTCGAAAACAGGGTTTATCTCTTACAAAATTGTTGTTTCTCAGAGCTCCCCAAGTGCTATTGATTATAAACATTTGAAATTGTCCAAGATAGGCTTTTCCTGTACTCAGGACTGGATGGGCTCCCTACAGCACGTCCTAGGCTTAAGATGCCAGAAAGGTGTTTTCTTTGCAGTTATTGAGCTATGACTGGGACTCCCGGGCTGAGCAAGACAGAACTAGGGCTTGTCCTTTCTCTAACCATCTCCTGAGCAGAGGCACTAATCCAAGGTACTCATTCAGAATACCTCTGGATAACACAATACTTAGAGCCACTGCTCGAGATGTTGGAATTACCCAGAACACCAGGATAGCAGCTGTGTACCGAGCCTTGTTTCACAAACTGTTCTTTTTGTGCCCGGGGTTCAGTTGAAGAGCCTGAGGCGGGCTTTTGAGAGCTGGTAGGACTATTGGTCAGCCCCCCACAGCCAGGGCAGTGCAATCAGGGCAGTTTGGTCAGATGGATAAATCTTATGTGCAGTTTTCACCCATATCTCTCTCCTGTGACTCCTTATCCCCATTTTCAACATACCTTTCTCCTATGACTCCTTATCTCCTCTCCTGTGACTCTTTCTCCCAGATGCCCAGGACTCCTGCTTTTCTGATCATTGAGGCACTCTCCCCTAGCACCCTGCACCACCAATTAACCCTTCTTCCACACACCACATTAATTCCCCTTTAAAACATGCCTGCCCTGATCAGCAATTTTGAGCCAAATTTTGACCAACTTCATGTGTTATCCTTTTGTGGGAGAAATCCCATTAATAAAGGGAATTTTTGCAGTCTAGAATGTAAAAGCTGAGACTTAATCTATGTTGTTCTAAAAACCAGTAATGGAGCCAACAGGGGAGGGGGTAGGCAGAGACATAACAAGAAGATAGACTCATCTTAAATATGCAAAAGACCTTCCTAGCATTCTGAAATGTTGAGAAAATGGGAAACAATGCTTTGGGAAGTAAGGAGACACCCATCACTCTATAGTGGCTAGTTTCGTTTGGGCAAACTTTTTGACCGGTTGAATTCTATGATTATGAATCAAGAGTATGAGACGCATGTACCAAGCAACTGACCTTTCCGAGGTCATTAAAACTGGTGTGTACTCGCCTGACCTGAAGGAGAGGAAATGATTTCTAAATTTCTAAAGTTTAGTCTTTTATTGGAAAATCTCACTGAGGTCTTACCATGCGCTGGAGACTGTCTGGTTTGGGGTGATAGACTGATGAGTAACTGAAACCCAGTTTCTCCCTTCCAAGGGCTCCCAGTCCACTGAGGGTCAGAGACAGCAACAGACAACTGTAACATATTTTAAGTAAAGGGTTTTTAGGATGTTGATGGAACCTATGCTAGAAATCTAAAGCAGCTACAGCCACAGCCACAGCCTTCGTGGTGGGGAGTGAGTCAGGAACAGTTTCCTGCAGGAGGCGAAGTCTAACGTCAGTCTGAGAGATTAGAGGAGTTAGTCTCTGGAAAAGAGACAACAATTCTCAATTCAACAATTCAACAGGTTATATGCTGTTTACTAATTTGCTGTATCTGTGACCAGAAAGGGATTCTCCTCATGTCCGGTGGGAAGGAAGGAATATCTTCTATGAGATGAGAGGCAAGCCATGCTAACATGAGAGACATTTGTCTTCTAGAACCTACTGGAAAAAATACTGAAGATTTCTGCTTCTCTGTATCCAACACTCCAGGTAGAATGATCAAGTGTGTGGATCCACAAGGACCTTCCCAGATGGAGCCAGGACCCAGTAGGGAGGGCAGAGGATGGAGAAGAAAGAGGAAGAGAGAGGGAAAGTACGGGATCAAGGTCTCTTGGCCTGCATCAGAAGTTGAATCCATAAGGACCAAACAGCAACCCAGGGGGAAAAACAAAGAGTACAAGCTTGAGGGTATTCATGACTAAACTCCAGTACGCTTTTTCCTTTGTGGTAATTTATTGTCCTTACATGACCACAGGGGATACAACCAAGTACTCTGGTTATCTATTGCTGTGTAAAAAGTCCTAGTAGCTCAAAACAGTCTGTTGTTATCTGTCATGTTTGGGGGTTGACTGTGCTCAGCTATGCGGCTCTTGCTCCAGGCCTTTCATGTGGTTGCTGTCAGATGATGGCTGGGAATGGATTCATCCTGAAATCATCTTCATTCACATGTTTGGCAGTGTGTGCTGGCCATCAGAGGAGACCTTAGCAGGGTCTGCCAGTTGGAACACCTACTTGTGGACTCTTAATATAATCTGGGCTTCCTCATAGCATGGCACTCCCGACCAGAAATGTGCTTCTTTTTTTTTTTTTTGAGACAGAGCCTCAAGCTGTCACACTGGGTAGAGTGCTGTGGCATCACAGCTCACAGCAACCTCCAATTCCTGGGCTCAAGAGAGTCTCCCGCCTCTGCCTCCCAAGTAGCTGGGACTACAGGCGCCCGCCACAACGCCTGGCCATTTTTTGGTTGCAGCCGTCATTGTTGTTTGGCGGGCCTGGGCTGGATTCGACCCCGCCAGCTCAGGTGTACGTGGTTGGTGCCTTAGCCTGTTGAGCCGCAGGCGCAGAGCCAAGAACCACAGGCACCGAGCCCAGAAATGTCCTTCTTATGTAGTCGCTTTTTATGATCTACCCTGGAAGTAACATGGCATCACTTCTACCATAGTCACGAGCCCACCTAGATTCAAGGGGGAAGGAAACATGAACTTCACCTTTGTGTATGTATGTGCCTGTGTGTGTATATGTGTTTAATTGTATATATTTAAGGAGTACAACACAATGTTTTGATGCACATATACCTAGTGTATGATTACCACTCAAGCAAATTAGCATATCTATCCTGTCACAGAGCTACTGTGGATCTGTATATTGCTTTGGGCAGTCTGGACATTTTAACAATATTAATTTTTCTGATCTATGAACATGAGATGTCATTCCATTTATTTGTGTCATCTTTGATTCTTTCATCAACATTTTATAGTTTTGAGTGCATAGTTCTTTCAGTTCCTTGTTTAATATTCCTAAGTATTTTATTACTTTCGATGTTATTGTAAATGAGATTATATTCTTGGTTACTTTTTCAGACAGGTTGCTGTTACTGATGTAAAGAAATGAAACTAACTTTTGTACGTTGACTTTATACCCTGCAACTTTCCTGAATTCATCGATCAGTTCTAACAGTTTGTGTTTGTGTGTATGTAAATGGACACCACCTTTTCATGGAAGGAATATCAGTACCTTGTAAAAGGAGCACACTCATAGCCCTGACTCAAGCATTCTAAAAGCAACCAAACATTTGTACCCCCATGATAATTTGAAATAAAAAAGAAAAGAAGAGCAGGACCGGATATATCATGGTAGCTGACCTTGGAAAATATTACCTACCGTACAGAGGGATTATATTTGATGGACATCACATTCTAAAGTTGCAGAATTATAGCATGACTTGGTGTTAACTCCTCTTTCCCTGTTGGTAGGGTGAGTGTGGCTGGGTTAGTATCTCTTTCTTAACTCTGGGCCTCCTCTTTTGTTAGCCAGGGGTTTTCCATTTTCTCTGATCCTATTGCTTGCTTTTTAATTCTACCTTAGTCTATGCTGGTGTCTCTTTGGGAACTAGACTAATAAGAGAGGTAACATGGAGTAGTGTGAAGAGCATTATACCTTTAAAAAGGAACACTGTGGCTTGTTTCCTGGAAGGCCCAGTTTCTAGTTTATGGCTTTGGGAAATCTACTAAACCCTGTGCTCAAGTTCTGTCTTTGAGAAGCTGGGGAAATAATAATACCTCTCTTACAGGGCCATTGTGCACAGCAAATGAGCTACTATGCCTAGGGCAAGCAAGCACCTGGAACATAGTAAGCACCTAATAAATATTCCTTTTATTAGTTGACACATTAGCTGATGGATGCTTTTAATGTGTTTTGAAATGTTTAAATTTCAGTCTGTCACAGCAATGGTATTCAAATGTTTTAATCATGCACTTTGGTCAAAAATGTTTCATGCACCTTCAATATGTGAATATTTGTACTCAAGTAAATTTTTTTTTTCTTTAGACAGAGTCTCACTGTGGCATCCTGACTAGACTAGAGTCCCATTGCATTATAGCTCACAGCAACCTCAAGTTCTTGGGCTCAAGCCATCCTCTCACCTCAGTTTTTCTATTTTTAATAGAGATGGGGTATCACTATTGCTCACGCTGGTCTCGAACACCTGAGGTCAAGCAATCTGCCTGCCTTGGCCTTCCAGAGTGCTAGAATTATAGGCATGAGCCACCTGTATACCTGTCATTTTTATACATGTGATATAAACCTGTCTATATTGCATAACATAGCCCCAAATAGTAATTATATAGTAGATAAAATATATAGAAATTCTCACAGTAGATTGCCATGGTAAATCTGGTATTCCCTTTCACTTTGATAAAAGTGGCCTTAAAACTAGATTTTCTAAGGTTGTAGAGGAGTGTCTATACCATATTCATGGGTGTGTAGGTAGCTGAAAGAGAGAGATAGAAGGTAAGATGAAGGAAAAGAGAGAAAAAGAAGAGGGAACTTTTGGTTTTCACTTTATACTATTTAGTGCTGCTTAAATGTTATAGAATAATAAGCATGTATTATCCTTAACATTTAAAAAAACTTCAAATGCGGACGTTTAGTTTGACATCAATTACTCAGACTTAAGTCATTGCCTGTCTAAATGCTCTCATTATTTCTCTACCATTGAAATTATTCTACAAGTATGTACAGTGCAGACACCTTGGGAAAGGCAATTCCTCCCTGCACCTCACTTTGTCGAAGAGAGCAACTGCTCTCTGTAACATCCTATCCTTCCAAATAGTTTGGAGGTAGGAATTTACAAAACTCTGTGGGTTGAAGAAGAAAAAATAATTTTCTGCACAGAGTTTTCCCTGGAAGTCTCCCCTGTTTATTAAAATGCTCTTTCTTCTACAGCTGTGTCTGTCTCTCACTGGAAAATTCTCCACTGTGAAGGAAACTCCCTTCCCTGAGCCCATATTTAGCCAAACTGGTGGGTTCTGTTTGTTTGGCTTATAATTTTTTCATGCACGTGGCATGTGGGTGACTGACACATGCGTACAGGCTCCCTCACTTTCCTACTGTTTTGGACCTATATCTGCCTTGTAGCTATTGCAAAACATGGTGTGATGTGTCTGAAGTAACCTTGCTGGCAAGATGAAAAAGTGTTACATAACCTACACACGCTGCCATACTAGCTTTCTGTCCTGAATGTGATGACCACCACTGTGTTTATTTATAAAGTCCTGGTGAAATGTTAGGAAAATGATGGTTCCTTCATGGCTACACCCTCTGAGCCAGTGCTGTCATCACTGTGATGGAATGAAATCTTTTTTCGTCCACAGCAGTGGAGGAATGACTGAGATTCTTGCTGCATTAAAAAGAAAGAAATCACTCGCGTCCTGTATTTCTGTGTATATACGGTACCTCTTTATTTTTTATTATTGCAGATGTGCACACTTGATAATGTAATTTACTAGATAGGACTTGCTTTAGCTCAGAAATACTTCCCCATAAATTCCACCTATAGATTAATTTAGGTTAACCTGGCTATTTTAAAATACAAATGCTCCACTGGGTGGTAGGTCCCATTCATTTTTTAGCAGGAGGTATTTAGTTAAGTAATATGTGGATTTCAGTCTGCTCCCATAAATCAATTCTCACCCTTCCCCAGGGGCTTTGTGCCTGTGGGTGTTGACTTATACTGGCTGCATCATCATGGCTCCCTTGCCTTCTGCCTTGAGCACATTTAGCCAATAGGTAGCATCAGAAAGGGCTCTCAGGGTAGGATAGAGAGGTCAGGCATTTATTCTGCTGGTTGCTTCCCTGCTGGGCCATGTTTTGGCACTGGCTGTTTTCCTCCACCTACAGCCACAGCCAACTGGTTCTGCTGATTACTTCCCACAATCATTCCTCTATTGTCTCTGGGGTATGTTATAATCCCTTGTTGATTTCCTCAAACCTGGCCCAGTTCTCTGTTTTCACTGAATGCCTTCTGATCAGCCCTTTTGGTGTGCCATTTTCTTCCTGACCGGTCCCAGACTAAATGAAGTAAATACCACTAAACATAGTCTCAGGAAACAGATCCCTGAAATGGTATATTAGAATTATATTGTGTGGTAGGTAGAATAATGGCTTTCCAAAGATGTCCGTGTTCTAATCCCCACAGCCTGTGAATATGTTATGTCACATGGCAAAGGGGGATTAAGGTTGCAGTTAGAATTAGGGTTGCTAATCAGTTGACCTAATGATAGATACATTATGACATTATCCTGGACACCCAGTTGGACTCAATGCAATCCAAAGGGGCATTAAAAATAGAAGAGGGGGCAGCACCTGTAGCTCAGTGGGTAGGGTGCTGGCCACATACACCAAGGCTGGCAGGTTCGAACCCAGCCTGGGCCAGCTAAAATAATGACAACTGCAACAACAACAACAAAATAGCCAGGCGTTGTGGTGGGCACCTGTAGTCCCAGCTACTTGGCTGAACCAAGAGAATCGCTTAAGCCTAAGAGTTTGAGGTTGCTGTAAGCTGTGATGCCATGGCACTCTACCAGGGTGACAGCTTGAGACTCTGTCTTAAAAAAAAAAAAAAAGTAGAAGACGGGACTGGGAAGGGCAAGATAGCCAAATAGAAACCTCCAGTTATTGCCCACCCACATGAAGACCAAATTCAACAACTATCTATGTAAGCAATACCTTCAGAAGACCCTGAAGTCAGGTGAGTGATCATGGTACCTGGTTTTAACATTATGTGAAGGAAAGAGAAGACAAGCTTACCTTGTCTATGCTACCCTCCCCCATCCCCTGGCAGTGCCAAGCTGCACTCCAAGTGGAGAGAACATCTGTGTGCCCAGGTAAGCAAGTCTGAAGTGATCGTTGGACTTTGCACTGGAACTCAGGGCCACCCTGACAGAGTGGAGCACAGCACAGTGCAGAATTCTTCCAGCACCCACGGAGGGAGCATTTAGATCAACCCTAGCATAGAGAAATCCTCTGTCCCCAAACCTGAGTCCTAGCTTGCCCTACCTCTGGCTGACAAAAGCAGCCTGGGCCCTGTACTAAATTCATAAGGCAGCCAGGCCACAAAGGTTGCAGTCTTTGGGCAATTCTTATGGCTGTGCTGGCTCAGAGCCAGTGGACTTGGGGTGCATGTGACCCAGGAAGATACAAGTTGCAGTGGCCAAGACAGTACCTGTGTTATCCTGCCCCCAGATGCAGGCAGTATGTCTCAGGAAATCTTCTTCCACTTGGGGAAAGGAAAGGAAAGGAAAGACTTCAGAGGATTTTGTTTTGCAACTTGGGCATCAGCTCAGCCACAGTGAAACTAAGTACCAACCAGATTCCTAAAGCTACTGAGTCTAAACCTTAGTTCCTAAAAGGCATTTCTGGACCCACCCTGGACCAGAAGGAAACATGTTGCCCTGAAGGGAAGGACCCAGTCCTGGTAGGACTCACCACCTGCTGAGTAAAAAGCCCTTGAGTTTTGAATAAACATCAGACATAGCCGTAGCCAGGGAACAGTCACCAAGTGCTTTGGGTGAGACTGGGCTGGCTTCAGGTGTGACCTGGCAATGGTGGTCATGAGGGAGTACACACATCAGTCCTCCCCCAACTCCAGAAGTCCAGCACAGAGAGTGAGGGAAGAAAGTGAGACTTTGCCTGGTAATCTGGGGAATTCTCTTATATATTACCCAAGTCTTCCAAGGTGGTATCACCTGGAGTCTGCAACTGTCACAGCATTATTGGGCATGGGATACCCCAGTGCCGACCTGGCTGCAGTGACCAGAGACTAAGATCACAACACTCAATTCCCTTTGAATATCTGGAAATCCTTCTCAAGAAGAATGGGTTCATGGCCCAGTGCAGTGGTTCATGCCTATAATCCTAGCACTCTGGGAGGCAGAGGCTGGCGGATTCCCTGAGCTCAGGAGTTTGAGACCAGCCTAAGCAAGAACAAGACCCCATGTCTAAAAATAGCTGGGCATTGTGGTTAGTACCTGTAGTCCCAACCACTCAGGAGGCTGAGGCAAGAGGATCTCTTGAGCCCAAGAGTTTGAGGATGTGTGATCTGTAACACCATGGCACGGAGCTTAAGTATTCACTGAGAATTCTGAATTCTGATGCAACTGAGAAATGCATCAGACTCTCTCAGCAGCAGACTTGACCAAGCAAAAGAAGGAATTAGTGAACTTGAAGATAGGCTATTTGAAAACGCACAGTCAGAAGACAAAAAAAAAGAAGAAAAGAATTAAAAAGAATGAAGCACATCTATAATATCTAGAAAATAATCTCAAATGGGCAAGTTTTTTTTAAGAGCTACTGGACTGAGTTAGACTCTGTCTTGGAAAAAAAGAAAAAAAAAGAAAGAAAAAACAAAACCAACAAAGCCCATGAAGAATGAGTTCGAACAACCCCAGACTGCAATGATTAAAATAGATACTTAACTTTTCAATGCCTAGATAGTAACAAATATCCACAATCATCAATAACAATCAGGAAAATATGACCTCACTAAACAAACTAAAGTACCAGTTACCACCACATGTACTCACTATGAAACTGGAACTAATTGATCAACACCCATGTGTACATGTGATAGTAAAACTCAACAGAAAGCAAGCAGATGGGAGGGAGCAGGGGGGGGGGCGTAAATTCACACTTAATGAGTACAATGTACTTTATCTGGGCACACTTTTAACCTTGACTCAAACTGTACAAAAGAAGCTCCACTACATCTGGCAGCAAATGGTGGAAACCATACAGTCCAGGAGAGAGTGACATGGCATATTCAAAAGGCTGAACGAAAAGCACTTTAACCCTAGAATATTATATCCTACAAAAATATCCCTCAAACATGAAGGGGAAATAAAGATTTTCCCAGACAAACAAAAGCTAAAAGAATTTCATCAACACCACACCTCTCCTACAAGAAATGCTAAAAGGAATTCTTCAATTTAAAAGAAAAGGATGGTAAGAACAAGGAGATATCCTTCCAGCACCCCACTCATTCTTGCTGTGTCCAGGCTGCTCGTCCTGTTGGAAGGTTCTCAGTGACTGAGTCTGATTGGTCCACATAGCTCTCAGCTTTGAAGGGTCAGTTTCAGAGTTTTCTATGAAGTCTCTCCTGTCCCCTCCCAGAATCATTTCTAATTCATTGCTGCTCTCAAGTCTGTACTCTCAAGTCCTCTGGTATCATACGCATACCTACCGTGCTTTCTGGCTCACACGGTTGCCTTTCCTTTTAGACTGAAGATAAGGAATGATGCCATATTCATCCTGCATTGTATTCTTATCTGTGTTGCCAACCAGTTCCACCTTAGGCTCTGCCAAAGGGAGGGCTAGAAAGGGGCTGCAAAACTGGGAGAGAACGAACTGATGTTCTTCTTTCTGGTTTCTGATCTACCTCCTATTCCGGTGAGCGGCATCTAGCACTGTTCTCTGTCTTCCTGAGTCAGCAGCTCAATCCCAACTGCAGTTTCTCCAGGCTTTGAAAAACCGGCCTCATTATGTCTCCCAAAGAGACAACAGCTTGGTTGGGCCAAACCCTCTTTTCAGATCTGCTTCCTGACGTTGCTACTTTCACAAAACTGCACAGTTCTCTTTTTATAGCGCTAGTGACCGAGTTATCTAGGTAACAGTTCTTTGTATTAAATTTGCCATTAAAATAACTTATGAGGTTTCCATCTTTTGGCTGAACCCTGTCTGATATACTTGTTGAATTAAAGGAGAAATCCTTTAGCATGAAGGTCAAATTCAGACTTCTTCTTATAAAAATAGCAATGTTAAAAAAGACATTTTATGAACACAGAGCCACCACATAAAAGTTTACCTCCAAAACATTCACTGAATTTGTAATGCCTTAGCAGGTAACTTTATTCAGGACACCTCCACTCCACTCCACACCTTAGAAGTGAAATCTTTGCTTTAGAGAACTTTCTAACTTATGTACTAACCACTTGCCGTGAGCATCTGATCATATTCCCTGCTCATTTGTCAGTTGTTTTCTGCCCTTTTCCATCCCAACGCAGAGAGCAGGTTCATCTCATCTGTTTCTGTGAATTACCCACAGTTCAGTTTCTGTCTGTAAATATTATACAGACAAACAAGTAAAGGAATGAAGTGAATAACCAGGCAAGGAGAAAATCCATTTGCTTTGAATTACCATTGTTCATTGAGTGGAAGACCTTGGGCCCAGTAGCACTTGATAAATACAGTTCACTGATGAATCACCTCACCAGTATAATGTATGACTCCAGTTTCTCATGAGTGCTCCAGTTTTTCTTTTGTTGTTCGGGGTTAGATCTCTTCTATATAACATTATTCTAATTTATATTAAGGGTGACAGAGACATTCACAGAAGGAGGAGAACACATATGGAATCAGAGAAACCTAGGTTCAAATTCCGAGTCTGCCACCCACTACCTGTATGACTTGGGCAAATGACCTGGCCTCTCAGAGCCTCCACATCCTCTCTTTAAACTGACGCTATAATAATAATAAATACTATGGACTGTTTAATCCTTACAACAACTCTATGAGGTTTTTACTATTATTACCCTCATTTTACTGACAAAGAGCTCAATTTCAGAAAGGTTAAAAAACTTGCCCATGATTACTCAGCTAAGAATTCTTGGGGTCAATGTGTAGAACCAGGCAGTCTGGCTCCAGGGCTCAGCTTCCTAACCATATGCTCTAATCGTCTCCTTTCTTGAATGATGTCCTTAATAAGTCTGTTTGAACTGCTGTAACAAAATTCCATAGACTATGTGATTTAAACAACAGAAATTAATTTTCCTATGGTTCTGAAGTCTGGAAGTCCAAGATCAAGGTGCCAGCATAGTTGGGTTCTAGTGAGGGCTCCCTTCCTGTCTTCCAGATTGCTGCCTTCTCACCGTGCCCTCATGTGGTGGAAGGGAGGGTGGGGTAGGGGGGAAGATGGAAATGCACACACGCACACCCTCTCTGACATCTATTCTTCTAAGTCATTCATCCCATCGTGAGGACACTACCCTCATGGCCTCATGTCAAATCTATTAAGAGTAGAGTATGCATGTCTTAGCACAATAATTAAGTAAGTGAGGTGAAGGCTATGGTAACTAGTTTGATATAAACCTTCCAAATTGTATATAAAATCAGCACATTATGCCCCATAAATGCATTAATGTACACAGTTATGATTTAATAAAAAAATAAAGAGAGAGAAAAAAATAAACCTAATTACCTATCAAAGGCCCTATTTCCATATATGTGAACCATCACACTGAGGCTTAGGGCTTCACGTGCAGATTTAGGAGGAACACTATTCCATCTTCAGCATGTGGTTACCAGGAATCTCATTATGAGTTAACAAATCTTGAGGGTATGGCTTGCATAAGTGCTACATCCATGGCAGCTATTCTGACACCTTGGAAGGAAATTCAGAAAGAGCTTGGATTCAGTAGTTTAGGTCCAAATTAGACTTACCATTGAAATGACCCGGCTGATGTAGACTGTTATTTTTGTTATGAACAATTTGGCATAAGCCTCTGCCCTCAAATAGTAGCAGAACATTTTCCTGCCATCCCCAGTGGTCAACTTGGTGAAAGGTATTTGGTTCTGTAATGTTTATTCCATGTTCTGTTGCTAGGGAAAAGGTGATGTAGCCAGATAAAAAGGTGTGAGATGAAAGTTGAGCCATGAAAAGGCTTTCTGTGCAAGCCATCTAAAATAGCACATGCTACCCCTTGACCCTGCTTTATTTTCCTTCCCAGGACCTGTCACTACCTGACATATTTATTTGTTTATGTGCTGTTTGTCCTCTCCCAAAAATGTAGGCTTATGAGGGCCAGAACTTTATCTGTTTGTTTCCCTGCTGTATGATCTTTTCCTGGAACAGTGTCCTACTCAAAGTGGGTCCTCAGTAAGTATTTGATGAATAAACGATGGACGACGTCTTCCACAATGGCTTTCCGAAAAATGCAAAGGATTCTTCATGTGCTATTTCTCATACGCATTTCTGACAAGAACTGAAGATAGAATCTTAAAATGTAATCAAGAGAAAAGTGGCTCTAGGTTAGTGTGGAATCAAAGCTCATATTTCCTTTAGCTCTTGACAACGAGTGCTGTTTTAGGAACGGCAGCCAGGCAAGAACTCTCAGAGGAGACATTCTGAGGACAGACCTAAGTGAAATGATGGAGCTAGAGCACTGAAGTTAGCACCTTGAATAAGATCCAATTTTGAAACTCCTTTTAGAAATTCATAGCAGGAAAAATGTCATCTCTCAAAAAATAATGAGGACTGTATTAACTGTGTTATATATATGTGTGTGTGTGTGTATTTTTGTTTTGTTTTCTGGTGTGTTTTTTTTTTTATTTCTTTGTTTTGGTGTTTGGAAGCTTAGACCCAAACTTAATGTTTAGTAGTTGTAGTGATGCTGGCCTAGGCTATGGTTTTAGCCCTATATTTATTTTTAAAAACCTATTTTTATTTTGATAAATTCATTACAGGTTTCTCGTATTATAAACCATCTCAGATTTAGAAAGTGGGTTATAAATTTAAGTACCTGAGGAAATGAAGAACAGTCCTAAAGAAAACCAGGCATGGCATGTCAGGGTGGTGGCCCTGAAGAAACCTCCCCCTTTCTATTTCCCTACATGACATGCATTTCTGCCCCTCACCAGCCAGCCCCTCTGATCCTGTCCCTTGCTCTGGATGGGCAAGGAGTGATCTCCATTCAGCACATTCATCTCCTTCCACTTCCTTGGCTCTGTCACATGCACCAGTCACATATCCAGCAAATCTGATCCTGTGCTCTTCTATTTAATCTCCCACTGCTCAGCTGAGAGGAAAATCCACGGAGATCCATAAACTCTCCACTCGCATTTCATGTCATGTCCCCCTCCCAATTTATGCCACAATCATCCTAAATTTCCTGAGTTCTGCAGCCTACCGCATTGTTTCCTACTTCGGCGATTCTTCCATTTTGTCTACTTGGAAGGTTTTCCTAATTCTTATCCATTTTCAAAATTCCTCTTTATCCTTCTGATGTCTTCAGTCTAGCCAATGTGATTTTGTTTATAAAAGGGTATTTGAATGCCTACTGCATGCCTGAAACTGTGTCCTGGGGTTCTAGGGCTGCCAAGCTTAATCCCCCATGAGCTCCTTTGACTCTTCGTGACTGAATCACTTCTCCCTATATTTTACCTTAAACTTCTCACATATTCCTCTATTATTTTGCTTCAGTCTACAGTGTTGGACAGAGACTTGCTCAGGTTTATGGATTATTTCCTCTGCTTGACTCTGAGTTCATGGAGAGCAGAAGATATCTTTTATTCATCTCTGTTTCTTCGGGGTACAGAAGCAGGCACACAGTGGGTGTTGATATGACAGGCAGAAAGAGCCACCTGAACAGGACCTTTCACATAATAGGTGCTCAGTAAATACTTGTTGAATGGAAAAGAAAATATAATTCAGATATACCCAGTGACTGGGTAAGAGAAAGAAAAAAGTGGTGGATGAGATACGTGATTAATCAGTGTGCATGCATGAGAATCAGGTTTTGGATGAAGATATAGTGACTGAACCTTTGAATGTGTATTTAATCTGAGTCAATAAACATTTCTTGCATATCAGCTGTAAATAGGCAAATGGATCAAGTGGCTGAGTTTTGAGGAATAAGGCAGGCAAGATGAATGACTGCGAAGCACTACCACATACAGGTATGGACTCTGGGTTTACATTCCAGTCTCAGCTCCACCATTTACCATCTGTTTAACTTGTCTGGGCAAGTTACACATCCTTTTTAAGCCTATTTCCTATATCAAAGAAGAATTAAAAAATTGAATTTATAAGTGTTTATGAGTTTGAAATGAGAAAAGTCATCCAGACTATAAGGTACTTAGTAATGATGCTATAAATGTTCGCTATCAATAATGGCCAAATAAGATATCAAGATGACACTCTAGATTTATCTTCAAATCAAAATTAAAAGACATATTAACTTCTCAAGTAAGTATAAAAATGTTCATCAGTCCCTACCAATAGTTAAGTTGAGCCATATAAAATCATGAAAATTTAGCTTCTTCTGACTCACTGACATGGAAATACCCTTTTTTTTTGCCCAGTTTTTCCTGTCTGGTACAGTTGGTCATGAGCCATTCAGTGGTAGATTTCTTAGATTTCCCCTGTTCACTCTGATCTCTGTTCTCAGCGAGCTTGCTCATTTCTGTTCATTCACAATGCAAATTCTACTTATTTCCAAAAAGGGCCCAAGGAGACTCAACTTCTACATCCAAACATGTTGTCCATGCAGTTCCTTGGGCAATTGATCACGTACTGCCCTATGACAAATCCTCCATTGCCTTGAATTGCTATGTAAATCTTGTATTGGTTTAGCTTTCTTCAGGCCAAAGTTTTCTAATAGGGATAGAAAATTACCAGGCTACCTTGGAAGGAGAATGGAGAAAGTACCTCACCGTGTGTTGTGGGACACCACCTTACTGAGGTAGAAATGGGTTTGGTGAGAAGAGTTGACTGGCTGTCACCAAAGAAGAAAAAGGATTTGTTCTATTCAACTTCAAGTTGTAAAGAAGCAGGAGCCACAGAGAGACCCTTGAGCAAGAGGGTGGGAAGTCTCTTGACCTCAAAATAAATCTGAGGCACATAGTTGTGCCTTAAATCTGTTAATAGTGATGCAGAGCTGAAGTTCAATTTAAAATGTGCTTTCTAGACATCAAAAGGATATAGCATTTCCAGAAGGTTGAAAATTACTGGACTAAAGGGCCTGTTTCTCCCTCCCTCATGTCTTCTTTACTTGTTTCTACACTGTTCATTCTCTAGGAACAGGGATGTATTCAGTCTGATCCTGTGTCTTCCATACAGTCTAGCCCAGTGGTAAAAACACTACAGGTACTTAATAAAGGTCTGTTGGAGTGACAGAGTGGCCCATCCTAATCCCTTTACCCAACAGGGCACAGTGACATGAGAAGGCAGCAAATCCTCAGAATTAGGATAATTATGGATAATTGTGGTACCTTGGGTCTGCAGCCCTTAACTTTAGCTTGAGACTTTAAGGGGACACCTGACAAAGCTGAATATAAAATCATCATCATTCATATTTGTGGAGCATGCTTCTCCATACAACATTCATATCTCACTGGAGGTTCAGGATGGTTAAGGAACTTAACTAAGTCCACACAGCTAGTAAGGGGCAGGCAACAATCAAATCTTCTGACTTCTGTCCCTGACCACAGAAAAGTTTCTTCTCATGAACATTCACAGACAGCCAAGTCCACAGAGAGAAGGATGGAGCAGGGGCACGGATGGGGAGAAAGGTCGTGAAAGGTCTTAGTATCATTTCCACTCTGTGCAGGCATCTAGCTCCTCAGGGAGGACTCACTATCATTTTCCCTTCGGCTAATCCCAAATTTCTGCTGAGCAAGGGGACCAAGTTATTGTCTCTTCCCAAAGGAGGTATAAAGAGTCCAACCTTTGCCTTGCGATTGATCTCTGTGGAGGCCTGTCCACCAGCCAAAGCCTTCTCCAATTCTTTCCGCTAGTCCCAAGGGCCACAGAACAGAGAATTAAGGCTTTAACTGTGGCCCAATGAGCTTCTGATTGGGCTTTAACTGGGGCCCAGGAAGCTTAAGGCTTGTGGCCTAAGGCTGCAAGTGACAGCACCTGCCCATGGGCAGGAAGCCAGCCACCAAGCAGGCAAGCTTTTCTTATTGATTTATTCTCAGTGTCTGAGCTGAGAACCTGCCTCCTCGACCTGGGCCAAATCTCCTCTTAGCTACTATCTTCACTCCCTCCCTCCCCGTGGCTGCCATAGCCACAAATGGCCCCTGGCTTAGAAACACTACATATGCTCTTCTAATTAATATGTGACGCTGTGTCTCACAGTTACCACGGCAGTAGTTCTGAGGCTGTCTCTCTATAGAGTGAAAGGCAGGTGACAAGCCAGCCTTTTGTCTTTCATGTGCCTCTAGACTATGATATGCCCCAATAGACAATTCAGGCAGCTATGGGTCTTTCTCTTCAGCAAGAGATGTGACATGTGTCAGGAAATGAGAAGGCTCCCTCTTCATTTCAAAAGCTTGCTCCTTGCCAGGCATAGTAACCAGGTGGCTTACTTTGTCTGATGGATGTACAAAGGTGAGGCATATGTCCCAAAGCTGCCCCCAGAGTGGCAGCATTTCTTAGGGAGGTAACTGGTTATTAAAGATCTGTGCCTCCTGGTCTCAGCATGGCTCTGAATTTATCCTGTAGCCTTAGGCAAGTTGCCGAACCTCTCTATACTTCTGCTTCCTCAACTGTGAAATAACAGTTCTGGAGTTTGTTAATAGTCCTGGGGAATAGTTAATAAAATGAGTTATGTTACACAGAAGTAAATACTAATTGCAACTGACAGTGATGATGGTTTTGCAAATATAAAATCACTGTAGGAAAAAAAAACTTGTCTGATTCTTCTGAATGATTTCCATAAAGCTGGCCTGGCTCTCAGATGATATTATGGAACCATTACACAAAAAGACTGATATTTTTAATTTATTCTCTTAGCTTATACTGTTTTATATGTGTAGAGGATACTATCAATATATTAGTCATAGGAGGAAAAGGTGTCTATGAGGGCATGTCAGTAATCTGCAGCATCACTGCTATGGGCATATCAGCATGGCAAACCAATCAGGCTGTTAGAGGAACGGGCTTCATTCTACTGTGAAATGCAGCAGTTATAAAAGGACTTCCTAGTTCAATATTCCAGTAAACCCTAGAGGCTGAATGTCCACTTCTGGACAAATGGTGGCAGAACTATGCTTCCTGAAGAGAAACACATGCAAGAAGTTCAAAAGTCTCTTGTCTCCAGTTTTCTTAAAGTTCAAGAAAACCTATTCTTCCTGAATTTAAGTTAAAGCATAGTCCCCAAAGCATTCATAATCATTTCCTGAGCGTACCCTGTGCACTGTGAACACTTCTCTCCTGAACACCAGAGATGTGAAGGATGAAAAGGACATGATGACTGCACTCAAGGAGCTTCCAGGCCACCTAGAAAGGTAGATAAGAGACAGGTTCTCTTGGTACAGGGCAGCACATTCTTTGGAGAAGTGAGCCCAGAGCTCTGAGGGAGAAAGAGGGGCGTCTAAAAGCAATCAGAGCAGGACTTCTAGTTAAAGATGGCCCATGAGCTCTCTCTTTCCTGAGACCTAGGAGAGACAGAATTGATTACAACCAGTGATTGTAATAGAAGAAAATTCTGAATATAAACCCAGAATGATGTGCAAAAGAGAATGAGTGCCTTCAGTCAAAAGACTTAACAAATTTATGGAAGAAAGAAAGTGGATTTCAGAGAGGTACTAGGGAAGCAGGATAGATGCTCTTACCCAGATGGCCAGAGGTAGGAGGTGAGAGAGGGAAGGAGGGAACCTGTGACTGAAAAGTGAGGCTCAGAGTGGCTCAGAAGGTGGAACTCAGGCCCAGCATAACGGAGAGCCAGTATGATAGGCTACAGACACAGGAATCATTGACAGACTCTTAGAGATGAAACCACCCCCTTCCCTTCCAGCGTATTCAGCCACTGAACATCAATCTCCAAAATAAATCAGGGTGTCCTTCAAAGCTTTGAATGGCCCCAGAGAGCCTTCTGGCACTTAAAAGTTCTCTACTCCATCACCCTAATGCTATGGTTCTCGACAGTGAGTGATTTTGGCCCTCAGAACATTCAGTAGCAACTGAAGAAGACATTTTTAGCTGTCAGGAAGGACAAAAAACTTGGGAGAGGCATCACCAGCCTCTGGAGAGTAGGGACTGGGGATGCAGCTAAACAGCCTACTATGTGTGGGAGAAACCCACCCAACAAGGAATTATCTGGCCCCAAATTTCAATAGGGCCAAGGTTGAGAAATTCTGTTGTAAGGTAAAGTCCTTTAGTTTACAAAGACCATACCTATAAACTCCAAGAAGGGCTCCATGCCCATCCCAGCAATGTCCTGTTTCAGTCCTTGAGGATCTACTTAACCAAGGGCCTGGCCAGTGCTGGGTGCTGTAGGAGAAGCTTCCTGGAGATCCATGAAGTGGTTGTTGGGGACATGGGGTGGAAGTGTGTTTTTTTGAAAAACTCAGAACCAAATGTTTAAAAAGAAGAAGAAGAAGAAAGCATGAAAATTGAAAAAGAGCAAAGAAACAGCTGTAATATGTTATGAGTGAAAAAGGGCCTTTCAGAATTGACTACAGTACCAACTGATGGCCAGCAGAGGGCAGCTGGGGCAATAGTGCAGGAGACCAGTACTTTCTGCCCTCCACAGAGGCAATTCCAAGAAATCATTATTGGAAGTCAGGAGTTCAATGGAATTAAAAGCATGAAATAAAGAAGGCAGTTGCTCACTGGATCCAGGATAATGTGGGTTTCACCCTGTTAGGAGATGAGATCATAGAAGAACCAGGGAAGCCAGAGCACTGGGGCCTGAGAGGTGAGGGGCCAGAGTGGGTGTGGGGCTTGAGGGTGAGAGAGCCCAACCCATTGCCAGGTACTATGTTCACCACAAAGCAATGAGGAATAGGCCTCCAAAATACCTTCAGGTGGCAACTGGGTGCTAGCAGTGTTTCCCCCTGCTCCTCTCAGCCTCTCCTTTGCTTACTTTAGGTCCAGTAGAGTAAGCCTCTGACAAGGCAATCAGAGGACAGCTGAGGACTGACCTGCAGGTGTGCAGTGATGTCAGAGTATCTGGAAAAGGTAAATTCAGAGCGGGAGGGGAATCTGGCTTTGGTGGGAATTAGGCTATTCTATGTGTGAGCTCCTGCCAAACAGTTCCTAGTGACCCTACAAATCTAGCATCCCACTCTATCCCTCCTTGAAAAGTCATTCTATAGGTATATTTTTGTAAAAGTGAAGCAGCAAAGAAGAGTTATGATACCTCTAGAGGAGTTTTAAGGAAGATCTGGAATTATTCTGGGCCAATAAATGTAAAATTCACTCCAGGATCAACGAACAGGGCTATCTTATCATATTCATTTTAATTATTACTGATTATAGTTGCTTACTCATTCTCCAAGTTTATTTCATGGATATTTGTTTAGAATCAGGTCTGAATCAGGTCTATTTATGGTGTATATCTAGCTAAGTGGGCAATAAGGAGAAGGTTTGATGCCCAGGAACTTGGGCTGGAGATGGTATAACTCCCAATCATGCTTATAGGGCACAAAATGCTGGCCTACTCCAGAAACCCAATAAAAATGTAACACAAAATTCAAACCACAAGTGTGGAACATTCTGGTTTATTTGCTATTTTAAAAAATACATTCCGCCTATTTTCTATCAAAACCAGAAACAAATAACCCTCCCATACCAAAAAAAAAAAAAAAAAAAGTAGAGAAAGGAACCATACATTATTTAAGTGCTAAGCATTTGTTTTGGGTTTTAATCTTCAGAACAGCCAATTGAATTAGTATTATTATACCATTTTACAGATGAAGAAACCAAGGTTCTAAGATACTGCTGTAATAATCTAACCCATTTTTATTAAGTGTCTTCTGTGTCAGGAACTGACTTAATATTATTTTATCTGTTTTCCCCCAGAATTAATATATATAATATATAATTAATATATTCTGGGGGAAAACAGATAAAGTGACAACCTCTCCTCTGTAGGATCCAGACATTTGAACTGACAACTACATACTAGAAATACTACAGAGGAAGTAGAAACATCTGGGATCTGCCTGAAAGAGTCAGGGACAATTTCACAGGGAGACAATGCCAACTGAGTCTTAAAGGAATAGGGATTTTTCAGTTTTCTTGAAAGTTTTTCTTGATACCTGAAGCTATCATCTTGTGTGACTGTAAAGTGATGCCTTCAATTTCCATGGGAACTCCTCGCAGATTAATTAGAATCAGTTTATAAATTTACAATAGAGCTTGATATTGTCTGATGCATTCTAGTGTCTACTTATTGCTGGTGGAGTTCTGTGGCCCAGCGAGAACCTTTTTGGGATCCTCGAATGAGACAAAACTGATAAAATAGCTCACCAGCTGGATGTCACCACTGGCTTCTTATCTGGCAACTGCATTTACCAGAAACAATTGAAGTGGGCGCAACTGAGCCACTTGTCTCTTCCATCGGTCCTAAACTGCTGCCGCCTTAGGGGTAAAGGACCCTCTGTCCTTCACTGGCAGGTCTTGAACCAGCTCAACATTGGTCCTAGCCTGAGTAGCCTGAGGAGTTGATGTTTAGAGGACAGTCAAGGAAGAGAGGCTAACATTAGTGGAGAATCACTCAGGTCTACAATAACAGAACAACTGCTCTAAGATTTCTCCCATTATGATTATTCCCTTTCAAACATCAGATGAAGCTAAAAGGAAAAGTGAGGGTTGGGAGCGAGAGAATAGATTTTAGTCTTGAGTATTGCATGGTGACAACTGGCGCCATCACAGGACTGGCTTACCATTGTGTTGTTAATTAGAAGAATATTTATTGTCACATAACATCTCAAAGGATATCAAAGCATACTTCTCATTGCACTGAATTATTCTGAATAAAATGTTAGTTCATAATATGTACTCTAATTCCTTTTAAAGACTTTTCATAAATCAAGCATTGTCAGCCACAAGAAGTCAGTGCATGAGCAGCAGCTACATGCTTAAAGGTGGCTTATGGACTCTGGCTCTAGAGAAACAAGAAAAAAACAAAATTTCCTTGACTTGCCTGGAGACCTTACACAATACTAATATAGAGGGTTCATAATAAGCAATATAGTTCATTTTAATTAGGATCCTACAATCCTAGAAATTAAGTTAGAAAAGATCTATTAGGTCATCTGGCCTATCGCCTTCCCCATCCCCTGTTCAATGCAGGATTGTTCCCTGGGGTCTGTTCACAAATGCATGGGTCAGTCTAAATTTAAATGACTACAAATATGAGGTCTACATCATTACCTTTGGGAAACTATTATACAGTCTAATGGATTTTGCCATGATTATTTTTTCCCCCAGAGATTCAGCCCCAATTTCTCTTGGCTTGAGTTTGCTCATTTTCCTCATTACATACCCTCAGATTCAGAAAAATCACAAAAATGATGGTGAGAATGACCAAGTCTCTATTTTATACTCTTTAGCAATAAAGATGGAAATTGGCCCAGACTGCTTTCTCCATTTCATATTTTGCAGGTGGACATTTCTAACCTTTTTCATTCCTAGAAGACATTCTCTTTTCCTCATAAAAAGAATCCCCAAAATCACAGGGCAGGGGGCAGTTTTGAATTTCAATGGTGATGGAACATTTGACATGATGCATGCCACCCTACCTCAGCTGACCCCCCATGTAAACAATAATACATTTGCCTGCCAAGATGTGTGATGCTGTTTGTAGCTTTAGAACAGAGGAAATCATTCTGGGAGATGGATCCTAAGACTTTACCTTCCTCAGCACTATGTACCCGGTCCATGTTACATTTCCTTGGATGATACCCAAAGCATCTTTGAACTTTAAGTTGACGAGGTAAATAGAGGTTTGGATCCTTTTGATGTCATATGGGCACATGCGTACAAGAGAGAGGCAGCAGCACCAGAAGAAGGAAAGGAAGCAGAAATAGCAGCAAAGCTACAAAAGGAAAATCCCCCACATTCACAATCCCTTATTTATAAAGGAGAATTGAATCCCATGCATGGTGAGAATGTGACTCATTAGAACTCCTTAATTAAAGAAGAAGACCTCCCTGGGTGATTTTATTTCCTCAGGTTTGTTTTTGTTTTTATTACTATTACATGTGCTATAATAGGAGACAGACAGCAAAGCTCTGCTTTGAGAAAGCATCATTCTTCTGAGCAGCACATTACACTGGAAAAACACTAATGAATTCAGAGCACAGCCAGGACTGAATTGCAGCTTTGCTGTCCCACAGCAATGGTCCCTAAATGCAATTGCCCTGAATTATTACAGTAGATGGCAACTTAGGCTGAGTGAGATGGAGAGAAAGGAAATGACTCTTAAAGTGTGATTTAATGGTAGAAAGGGCATGGTGTACATATGACTGTACCTGTTTCCAAGGGCAGGTCATTCATCCATGTATTCTTTCTTTTATTCTTTCCATCTTCATTTTCTGTGTGCTCTTCTGCGGCCAGGCACTGTGCTAGGTACCAGAGATAGCTGTTTTGGGCTGTTGAAAGGAGACAGCAGGTCATACATCAGCACTTTAACAGGAAACACTTAAGCTTTCACCTTCCTTTCCATTGGAAGTAAAGGCCAATTTAAAATCTTTTGAAATGGATTACAAAATTCTGTAAAGAGGTATAAAGAGAAAATAACATAATAAACACTCTTCTGCTCATTATCTAACTTTATCAAATCTTAACATTTTGATATATTTGCTTTAGATTTTGTAAAATGTTAACATAACTGGGCGGCGCCTGTGGCTCAAAGGAGTAGGGCGCCGGCCCCATAAGCTGGAGGTGGCGGGTTCAAACCCAGCCCCGGCCAAAAACTGCAAAGAAAAACCAAAAAACATATTATAACATAATTGAAGCTCCTTTAATAATTGAAGCCCTGAACTCCTCTTCAGAGCCACCCACAGGTGACCATCATCCTAAATTTCATATTTACTATTCTCATTTATAACTTATAATATGTTTCCCATATGATTCTTATGTGTGAATTCATAAATAACAAATAAGGCTATTTTATATGCTTTTAAACTTTATATAAATGATATTCTGTTATGCCTAGTCTTCTGTAATTTGGCTTTTTAAAAATTCAACGTTATATTTTTGAGATAATACAAGTAATCCTGCGTCATTCATTCATTTCAGTTTCTATACAAAATTCCATTGTATGATTGTTCCACAACTTATTTATTCACTTCTCATGCTCAGTTAGACAGCTTCCTCTTTTTTGTGTATTACTAACAATGTTGTAATCAACAGGATTCTATAAATCTTATAGACAGATTGGACATTAGATTGTGTGCCCAGAAGTGGAATCCCTGGCTCAAAGCGACTGCAACTAGATTCAAAGTGGTATGAGAAAATTCTCACCTATCTATGTATATCTTTGCTTATACTTTTAAAATTTCAGTCAACTTGATGAATGAGTAATGGTATCTCATGGTGGTTTTATTGTACTTCATTAGTTTCTATGAATCTTGAGCATCTTTTCATGTTTTTATTGGCAATTAATGACTATCAGCCTATGTTTTGTCTATTTGCTGGTGTTCTTTTTTTGTTTTATTGAGTTGTTCTTTTAAAATTCTGGATACTAGGGCTTTATTAATTATTTATGTTTCCTACATTTTTTCTTAGTCTTGGACTTACCTTTAATCTTTGTTTATGGTGACTTTCATTAAAAATAAATTTATATTAAACATAACCTTAATGTAGTCAAATTTATCACTATTTCCCTTTATGGTTTTTGCTTTTTGTGTATTGTCTAAGGAATTCTTCCCTAGTCCTTAAGCCAAAAGTGCTTCATATGTGTATATATATAATGTATGTGCATTTTATATGTATAGTATATTTCTGCTTTCACAAAGAGCTATTTAATGAAATTGGACTTGGTTTTTGTGAATGATGTAGTTTTATTGTTCTCCATATAGGTAGCCAATGGCCTATTCTTTTCCTGTTCTATAATATCAAATTTTCACTTACAGATGTAAGTTTATTGGTGTTGTTCTTTATTCTATTGATCTATTTTTCTATTCATGCATCAGTACCATCAGTCTCAATTGCTATAACAATGTGATAGTTAATTTGGTGTTAACTTGAATGAGCTAAAGGATACCCAGATAGGTAGTAAAGTGTATGTCTGGTTGTGTCTGTGAAGATGTTTTCAAGAGATTAGCATTTGAATCAGTAGATCAAATAAGTAAGACCACCCTCACCAATATGGGGGTGGCTCATCCAGTCTGTTGAGTGCCTGAATAAACAAACACACAGAGAGGGCATATTTGCTCTGCTGAGCTAGATTAGACTATCCATTTTCTGCCATCCAGGATCTGTACTGGTTCTTAGGCCTTCAGGTTGCACTGGAACTATACCACTAGCTTTCCTGGGCCTCCAGCTTGCAGACAGCCAACTATGGGACTTCTCAGTCTCCATAATCCCATGAGCCAATCCCTCATAATAAATCACTTTCTATATACCTTAACATATCCTATTGGTTTTTGTTTCTCTGGAGAACCTCGATTGATGTGATACTGGAAGAAGTCTGATGTCCGGTAAGGTAAGTCTTTCTTCTTTTTCAAAACTGCCTTTTGTCATCCTTTGTCTTTTGCTTTTCCATATAAAAATTTGCATCAGTTTATCAAATTCCATGAAGGAATCAATAGACTAGTGCCAGAACTCTGGACGTTTGAGCTGGCTCATCTTTGCTGTGATTGATATTACTGTCTGAGGCACTAGAGAAAAGCTGACAAATGCTAGGTATATATACACACTGACTCATTTAAACCTCACAGCAACCTATGATGTAGGTACTAGTTATTATTCCCTTGTTCTGATGGATGAAACTGGGGATGGGTGGGATTAAAAATTTGTCCAAGGCCCCAGGGTTATTTCAAGGCACAGCCAAAGTACATCAGCTCAAATCCATTTTAATCATATTCTGGGGCATACCTGGACGTCCAAAAACTTAAAAATATTTTGTACTTATTGACAAGTAATTTAAAATTATTATTCTCTTTATTTTACCAAATATCCTTTGTCTGATATCCTGTACAATGTTCATTGCAGAACAGAACTTAAAAATTCCTGACCCTCCCTGGATAAAAACTCCTTCTTCCACTCCCACCCCCATTCCTGTTTACTAGCTCTTTCTCCTGTGCCTATTCAGGTCAAACAACTGGAACACACAACCAAGAGGCGCCGGTGAGGTTCTGGTCTTATTGAACACTCCTTTGCACTCAGCAGGCCATGGTGCTACATTCGTGAAAACCAATTCTAAAGATAAAATGGCTTTTTAAGCCTGTGGTTTCTGGGATGCTTAGTAATACCTTCATTTCAGTTTGAAAAGTGAGTAGAGGTATGGGAGTGAAGATCAACACAGCAGAGATCTCTCCTGCCTAGGACAGTTTTTGCCAGTGCAAAATAGTAGCATGCACATGTTCCGGAAATCTGTAAAAAAAACAAAACAGGTGTAAATGCTGGCTGTAGTGAGGACAAGTTTTCAGGAGCTTACCTGGAAAGTCATCAGATAAGAAAACATTGGTTAGGGGCTGTCAAGGAAGACAAAGAGGAAAGCATGTTACAGACCCTGTCTGTCATTAGCTCTTTTCAGTATCTTAACTAGGTCACCAATGTGCTCAGTGACTTTGAGCAAGTCACTCCAGATAGCCTGGTTATCTCAGCCTCCTTATCTGTCAGAGGAGGCCCCCAGGGGCTTTTCACTAATGGAAAAGCCCTGGTCTGAAGAAAAAGGACCAGCTTATTAGTGGGCTCTGGCCCTTCTAGGAATCCCTTCTGCGATACCTCCTTACAGAATTAGGTAATTTAGTCTGGAGGCCCCCACGGGAAGCTTATGTACTGGGAGCTGATCTCCCACTTTTTTTCTCCACTCCCTTGTATTGCAAAAAAAACCTTGGCAAACCATGTAATTTCCCCACAGGCCAGTCCTTCATCTCTAAGGTGAGATCATAGTGTGGCCTGCCTAAAACAGGACGACTGATGTGAAGGCTGATGTGAAATGGTCTTATGTGAGCGCCTACAACGATTAGAGCAGTGGTTCCCAACCTTCCCAATGCCACTACCCTTTAATACGGTTCCTCATGTTGTGGTGACCTCCAACCATAAAATTATTTTCATTGCTGCTTCATAACTGTAATTTTGCTACTGTTATGAATTGTAATGTAAATATTTGATATGCAGGATGTATTTAGGTGACCCCTGTAAAAGGGTCATTCGACCCCCAAAGGGGCGTGACCCACAGGTTGAGAACCACTGGATTAGAGGAAGGTGAAGACAGGAAGCGGGATTGGGTGGGAGCTCCCTGGTGGTCTTGGTTCCCTCCCCTTGTGCAGCTGCAGGGCCTGGAGAAAGATAGCCAAGAGCGTTCTGCCTTGGAGGAATTGTGGTGCTGGCCAGAGACTCCAGGAAGGAGCCAGGCCCAGCCCTGCTGTCAGAAATGAAAACATTTCCTACAAAGGGATTAATATTAGAAATAATACTAATACTGGTTTTAGTGTTAATGAGGTAAATATTGTGCATGGTTGTGCACCTGTTCCTTATTCTCATCCTCTCTGCATTCCTTCTCCAAGTGATGTGGTTCCCTCTGCCTTTACCTTCCTCTAACTAGAGTGTCAGAGCTTCTTTTCCCTCTGCTTTGCTTTGGAAGAATTGTCTTGGGCCACACATTAAATATACAGACACCAAGGAAAGCTGATGAGCAAAAAAGAAAAAAAGTCCATGCATACTTTTTATGACATCTGACACCACAGATAAGCACAAAAGTCCTCATAAAATCAGCATGCATCCTGTGGGCCACAGATTGGACACCCCTGCTCTAGCAGGATGGGATGTACTAGGTGGATTCACTCCCTAAAAGGGCTTTTCTCACTAGTGGCGATCACAACTACCCACGCACAGATGTAAAACCAACCAGACAGCATACGGCATAGTGTCTCAGAAGGGGTACACACTACATGCCCCGGTCCTGAGGAAGGGACATGGCAGGGGCAGCACCCTGCAGGAGGGAAGGCCTTTAAGCCCCAAAGAAGGAGAGTGCAGAGTTCAAAGTGAGGGACCCAGACCAGAGAAAGATGACTGGAATGCAGCGTTCACAAGGTAGGGTAGCAGTAGACATAAACTAGAAGGGAGGGCTTCCATGGTGAAATAAGGATAGATCACAAGGAGTCACTGAAAAATCTAAGAGAAGGGAAGTGACTATAATAGTAGCATCTTTGCAAAGGGATTGAAGTAAGCCATCACCTCCTTTACCCTCCATCAGACAGGACTATGATAATAGATAAATTTTAAATTTTATCTTTATCTATTTACTCATTTTTCAGAGACAAGGTCTTGCCGGGTCTTCCAGGCTGGTGCCATCAGGGCTCACTGCAGCCTCAAACGCCTGGGGCTCCAGCAGTCCTCCTGCCTCAGCCTCCCAAGTAGCTGGGACTACAGGCACCCACCACCGCCGGCTGTTCAGTGTTTAAAAGATGTACTTGGTAAGAGTCCAGGGCGAAGCGGGAACCCAGCTGTGGAAGGGGAATTCCTTATATATCTGTAGGAAAATGAGACAGGCTAGTGTGGGAAGCGGCTGAAAGAAGTAGGCGCTGAGGGCAATGAAGAGGCTTGTCTTTGTCTCACAGGAAGAGACAGGCCCAAGGGGGCCAGCCACAGTAGGGAAGACAGAGGCCTCCAAGAGAGACGCCTGCCTGAAGTCCAGCTCTGCTCCAGAGCAAACCCTGAGACGGGCGGGAGCCTCGGCTTCCTCGCAACCAAGATGGCCGTCACGCTGCTGCCTCAGTAGCTACTGAGGTAAAAAGGAGAACAGCGAATGCATGAAAGCAGTCCAGACTCCAAGGTGGGTGGGAAATCCTGAGAACGGCGTTTTAATTATTTTAGCCACGAGTGTGAGGCTAGTGCCACGAGGTGCCCGCTGGTCAGCACTGGGGTCCGTCCTGTGCCCTGTGTGAGGCCGCAAAGCTTCCTGGGAAAAGGCGGCCCAGGCACCCGGAGGGCGCATGCGCGGATCCTCCCCCTGGGCCGCCTGGCTCGCGTGTTTTAGAGACCGGGAGGGAAACAGCGGGATGCGGGGTTGGTAATTGTTGGGGGAAGAACCATGCTTTGAGGAGCTCCTTGTCCGTCCCCACCCCTGAGAAAAATTTGCCTAACGGCTTTAAGAAAAGTTAACACTAGGGAAGGTTTTTAAAAACACGAGTCTGGCCTGCGAGGTGGCTCATGCTTGTAAGCCCAGTACTGAGTGCATCGCTTGGGACCCAGAGTTAGAGACCAGCCTGAGCACCAGAGCGACAGCTGGTCTCCCCGAAGAAGAAAAATGTTAGCTGGGCGCGGTGTTGTGCACCTGTAGGCCCAGCTACTAGGGGGGGCTGAGGCAGGAGGACCCCTTGAGCACAGGAGTTTGAGGTTGCTGTGAGCTGTGTTGATGCCACTGCACTACACACACACACACACACACACACACACACACACATCCCGCTAAAACAAAACAAAACACTACAAGACCGAGCCGGTCCTGGGTAGATCTGGTGGCAGGAGGGCAACCTCCGAGGAGTTGGTCCCTCCTGGTGAGGATTTTTCTGCAGGCCTGGGTAACATCTGGCCTCACACAGTTTCCAAACCAAACAGATTTTCTGAGCTCTCCTCTACTCCTGGGAAATATCTCCGTGTCATGGTATCTGGCCTGCTTCATTTTGGGTCAGTGGACTCATTTTTATAAAAAGTTTTAAGTCAACAGAAAAGATGTCTACTATTCAGTGGGGCAGCCTCATAAGCCAACTTTAAAAAAAAAAAAAGGAGTTTGAAGTCAGCAAGAAACATGAGGAATGAAAGTTATTATAAATGTATAAGTGGTGCCAGGCATGGTGGCTCACACCCTTAATCTCAGCACTCTGGGAGGCAGAGGTGGATAGATTGCCTGAGCTCAGGAGTCCAAGACCAGCGTGTGTAAGAGCAAGACCTGGGCTCTAAAAAATGGCCAGGTGTTGTGATGGGGACCTGTAATCCCCCCTACTTGGAGGCTGAGGCTAGGGCCAGGAATTTGAGGTTGCTGTGAGCTATGATGCTACAGCTCTCCACAGAGCAACAGAGTGAGATTCTGTCTCACAAAAACAAAAAACAAAAAAGGTATAGTGGTTCCAAAGCAAGGAGCATTCTACATAGCTTGCCTGCCCTCACCAAATTCTTAAGGATTCCATCTTGCAAGTGCAGTAGCAGATTTCTAACTAGTTACCCAGATTTTGCCCCCAAACGGCATGATCTAAAGGGGTTGTGTGTCAGCTAGACCTGATGCTCAGTGTAGGTATTTGTCCTTCAGAACACTCTGGCCCCTGGTGAGACACAACATAGAGATGCCTCCCAGATGGGTAAAAATGCCTTTAATGTCCGAAAGAATGACATGAAGTTTTAACAGACTACACAGTCCAAAATTACTGAATGATACGAAAGTATAAAAATCCCAAGCCCCGGAGTTTAACTTTGTATATATACTATAGATATTTTCAAACTAATATGATCCGTGTGCAAATTAAACCTTGACTACCTTACATGAGAAGAACTACCATGCCTACCACCAGATGGTTCACGGGATGACCAGGTTAATGGAGGATTGAAAGGGGCTGGTGAATATTGACTTTATAAGCTGAAAAATGTAAATTAGAAGCAATGTGGTAGGCCAAAGGATGTGGAGGGTAAATATGGAAGTCAATATTGAGGTGAATTAGGTTTTGCCTACTACTGAGGAACCATAACACGATTCGTTACAACTGATAGCATTAGACTAGATGTCCATGTATCCAGGGGTGGACAGGTTGTTGGTGGGCAGGAGACTAAGTAATAAACTGTCCGTCAGTTCTCCCTTTAACTAGCTGGCAAACCCCTTGCCTGCTTACTGTCTCATGTGTCTCTATATCTGTCAAATGGTGATAATAATGCCTAACCTGCCTCCTAATGCGCAATGTGAGAAAGAGATGTCACGTTATTATGAAACTGGTAAACACTAGAATTCACTAGTAACCACCTAATGCTGGCAGAGCATTTGCATTCTGGTCATTTAATTCTTACAATTAGGTAGTGGATGAAACCCTGTCAGACACTGGACTCCCTTTGTGTGACAAATATTTTGTAATGCCCTGTTTACTATTAGAAATGATATAAAAGATGCTATAGCTTCCATACACATGAATTTTTAAAAAATATAATTATCTTGAATAAAAGGAAAATAATCCAGAATTTTATAACATGGTCACAAGTGTGATTCAGGAATTCCAGGAATAATTCAGGAATTATTTTAATGCCAATCATTGTCATGATCTTTTCAGAATCCTTGAAGTTATTTTTTTATAATCAAAGATAATTACGGGCCAGGTGTAACAGCTCATGACTGTGCCCTAGCACTCTGGGGGGCCGAGGCAGGAGAATCACCTGAACTCAAGAGTTTGAGACATGCCTGAGCAAAACCAAGACCCTCTCTCTACTAAAAATAGAAAAACTAGCCAGGCATTGTAGTGAGTGCCTGTAGTTCCAGACTTGGGAGGCTGAGGCAGGAGGGTCTCTTGAGTCAGAAATTTAAGGTTGCTGTGAGCTAGGTTAATGCCATAGTACTCTATCCAGGGCACAGAGTGAGACTCTGGCTCAAAAAAAAAAAAAAAAAATTGGCAAAAAATTACAATGAATTTTTAGGCATTTTCTAATGCTAGCATTTTTTCTCCTCAGAAAATAGGAAAATCCTCCTTTTCTCCCCTTTTGTATTACATAGTATGCTTTTCTACCAAGACTAGTCTTGCTGTATTGGTCAGCTTTACTGCGGTAATGAACGACCCCCAGTTCTTCATGGCTCACGGCAGCATTTGTTGTTCACTCTTTTACTGAAGGATGTGGGTTGGCTGCATCTCTGCTCCAGACTGTGGCTCAGTGCCAAGCTGTAAATCTGCTGCTGGCTCCATGTGTCCTTTCCCTTCTGGGATCCAGGCTGAAAGATCATGGGGTGTGCTATTCTCACAGCAGAATAGAAGAGCCAGCGAGGTGCTGACGACCTGCAATGCCTCTTAAAACTTCTGCGTGAATCATCTGCACAGAGTCACACGGCAAAGGTCAGAGAGGTACAATCCTCTTACAGGGTAGGGGGGTGGAGTAACTGTAAACCACAAAGCAGTCCACCACAGCTGACCTCAGATCCATTATGGTAGTACAGACAGTCCTACTAACAGACTTCCCTCGGCATACAGAAAAACTTGTTTGCCACCTTTGTTGAGACCAAGCATCACAAATTCAGCCATTAACAGGAAGAGATCAGAAAGGTGGCCAAGGACAGAGCTATATCTCAATTAAAGGGGCAGCCACTCTAAGCCCCAGGAAGCAGTACAACATACAAATGGAAGTCCAAGTCTGTGGATCTCTCAAGAGAAGTCAGAAAATCAGATGTTTATGTAAAACCTCCTGATTTTCAAAAGGTTGGCAACTATCTTTATGAAAAATCAGCAGTACTACATTTCAAGCCAAACAAAACACCCCAAATCCAAATTTGGACTGCAGCTTAAAAGTTCTTATCCTCTGCTTTAGGTAAACACTTGTGATGTGGCAAACTGGACAGTGCCTAGCTGGCCCAGAGGGGTGGAGGAGCGATGGACAGATTTTTTTCTTATGTGTTTCCAGGTCTCAAATAGAGTCAGTGCTCACCTAGCCCAGAGTCACTCAGACTCCATTAATTGACCCTGGACTGAGTTCCTGATCTCACTGATGACTTTCAGTTTCCCTGCCCTGGGCTTCGCTTTCCTGTGCCATCTCCCAAGATAAGCCTTTCAGGCTAATTGACTTAAAAATTAGAGCTCAGATGGCAAAAGAAGAGGGGGATAATAGGGAAAGATATTGCCCTCATTTGCCTCTTTAAATTTTAATATGGAGTGTGATTTGTTAACATGAGGGAGGTCCCAAGGTAGTGAGGGCATCAATAATTCAGCAGAGGCTGTCAAGCTGCAAATAGCCCCATGGTGCCCAGCTGATGCCCCTGGTTGCGACACTGGCTACTCACTCTTTCTAGCTCTGAGAGAAAGGGTCTATCATCTGTTCCACTTAAGTCCTGCCTTTCCTTTGTTCCCAATTCCTAATGGAATTGGAATTCCCCTGGAATTTCCTGGAAACCACTGAAATGGAGAGTGTACGATATAGTACCCAGAAGCTTCAATGTTCTCATCTTTAAAATGGATAGAAATACCTACCTCACTGCAGGGTCAAATGCTAAGCAGATCACAGATTAAACACTGCAAGGAAAATAGTAGATTCAGGAGTTCCTCCTTCAGTAGGATCTTGAGTATTAATGCCAACTCCCTATCGGATGCACTGAACACCCAGGATTTAATACATGGTTGTTCCCACCCTACACTCTCCTGCCAAAGCAAATGTCACTCTTTCCTGTTTTTATGTCTCGTTTCTCTCCTTCTTTACTCAAATTCTTCTGAACATGTTTACTAAATGTTCAGAATGATGGTGCTTCTTGGCCAGGGATAGAAGGGTATAGTAGTGACACAGAGTCTCTTTTTGATAATTTGTAAAAATTGTTTACTTTTTTTTAGAGATAGGGTCTTCTTCTATTACCAAGGATGGAATGCAGTGGCATAATTATTAGCTCACTGCAACCTCCAACTCTCGGGTTTAAGTGATCCTCCTGCCTCAACATCCAGAGTAGTTAGGATTACAGGCACACACTACCATGCCCAGCTAATTTTTTTTAAGACAGGGCCTTACCATGTTGCCTATGCTAGTCTCAAACTCCTAGCCTCAAATGATCCTCCTGCCTCAGCCTCCCATCTCTGACAAAATTTTAATCAAGTTTCTTTGAATCTTCTTCCAGACTAGGCCTTAACTTTTGGATTTTCTTGTCTGTCTTTGCATCATCCAGTTTCAGCAAGAGTCTCATCAAATTTGTGTGGCCAGAATCTCCCAACCTCAAAATCTGATTATCCTTTATTTTTGACTAAAGTCTTTATCCTCTATCATCCCCAAGTGTTATACATGTAATGTCCCTGTGGCCTGCCTGGTTGGTTTAGCAAAGAATTACCCTATCTTTAGCAATTCTCCATCCACTGACACCCCACCTCTAGCCCATCTGGCTCTTTGGCTCAAACCCCCACTTTTCCAAGTATTTGGAATTGAGCCCAATCTCTTTTCCCTCTTGCTATACTCCAGTGCCTAGTCTCTATACCTGCCATGATAATCTAAAATAAAATTGGCCTGACTGTCTTTTTACAAGTGTCATGAATAATTTTTTCTTTTAACAGTAGGATCTGGCTAAGGTATCAGAACATTTAGAACTTAAATCACATAAATCCATTCACCTCACCCCACCAAGATATATGACCTTGGACAAGATTCTGGTCTTTGAGCTTACATGTTCTCATCTTTAAAATGGATAAAAATACCTACCTCACTGCAGGGTCAAATAAGACAGCACATGTAAATTTATTATGATTATTCTTCCTACTTGCTGGGTGGATTTCCAGTTCTGTGTCCTTTCCCACCTACCTGCTGACATTTCAGTCCAGATGTCCCATGAATGGGACTGGGCTTCTTGATGCCAAAGCACCAATGACTCAGCTACTGTTTTTAGCCACGAGGAATAAAAATAGATGTAATTAATGTTAACCAAATGGTGTGGTACTAGGGGCTGCCTTGAGCCTTTGTCCTAGGAAAATGGGTGATAAGCAGACTCAAAGTATCAATGCACACAGCTGTCTTTGGAAAGTTCACCAAAGCATCAGCCTGCCAAATGAATGGCAGCATCAAAATGGCAGTCATTTCCCATGGCAGTTGCTGGCTACAGACAGCTTTGCATCCCGTGGAGCCACTTCACGCAGCAGCACAGGCCCGATAACCTGGAGAGAACAGGAAAGGGGCAAATGTTAACCCAGCGGGTTCTGCTTAACGCGCCACATCAGCTGGGGTGATTTCATAAAACATTAGCCGTTGGTGCTGTTAGCCAGTGGTAGGTCTGGGAAATGCTGTTCATTATTTTTTCCGTTTCTGAATGAAACCGGGAGCTGACAATGTAATACCGTACAAAGGAAAGTTTTACTCCTGACAAAGGGTGTGTCTCCCTCCCTTCCCCATGGTCAGTCTCTCACTTGGGAACAGGAAACAGAAGCAGAGCTGGGGATGAGGGTGGAGTGGGGGAAGCATAGTCCCGTAGAGCAAGGTAAAAATCACGTGTAGTCTGTGGTTTCAATAAAATTCTCTATCACGTAATTCCACTTGGCTAATTTAGTGCTTCAGTGAAGAGGGAAGTCCCTAGGTCACTTTGAGAAGTGGCATTATGTAGAATAAAGGGATGGAAAGCAGTCAGAGTTTTTTCTTTTCCCCGTTGACACTTTCATCGGCTCCTTGGCCAAGGAAGGAGACTCTTAACCTTCAGGTCCAGGTTTGCAGATAGTGAGTGGCAGGGAGATAACTAGTGGAGGATGGCAGTTAGAAATCCTGGGAAATCCTAGGAAATCTTGCTCTTTCCTACCGCAAGGATCATGGTGATAACCAACATGAGGAATCGGGACTGGTAGGAGCAATGAAGGTGGCAGATGGGCCAATGCTTGGGGTATCCATTCATAGTCCTATGAAGAAAATCGAAATATGAAAGACTAAGTATGATCTGAATATAAAATGACTACATACCTGAAATGTAGTGACTTTAATTCCTCCCCGAAAAGCCTTCTCTGTTCAGTACTATCTCCACAGGCCTGTCACAGCACCTACAGTTTCACTAAAGAGCAGAATTTTTTTAGTACACTAAGAATTTCCACATGGAAAAACCCTACATATTGTTTTTCCCTCACAACAAATCTGAGTGACGGGAGAAGCAGGCACGAATCTCTCAAAGCTGTCCACATGTCCATCTCCTCTCCCACTCTTTTTTCATCTTTCTGTCATTCCTTCTTAGGCTGGCATGGCCGCCTCCTTGCTGCCTCTTCTTCACAGGACAGCCAGAGTGGTAGCTACTAAAGGCCAATTCACATCTCACTCCCCTGCTTCAAACTTCATAGGTTTTCAGTGTCCGCGGGAAGAAGGCCAGACTGAGGGACACGGACCTCAATGGTCCTTGCCTGCCTCTCCGGACACACAACTCACCACCGTCATCACCCTATTTTACCGACTGGTTGTGGTTCCTCTCTCTTGCCCCCACACCTCTGAACCCACAGCACTGTCTGACCAGTGTGTCCTTCCTGTTTTATTTCCCCTGGTAGGAGCTGCTTTACAAAAGCTCATGGTCTGGATGGGGGTGGGTGGGGCGGGATTCTGCACAAACTTCTGTCACAGCTACACCATTCTCCGTTCTTAGTCTTCTAGCTGTTTCATTGTCCACATCTCCCATTAGGTTGCATAGTCCTTGAATATTGTGTTCATTTGTGTCTCCCCAGTAGAAAGCACGTTCAGAGTAAATAATAGTTCAGTGAATAAAGTCAACACTTTGTTAAAGAAACTAATGATCAAAGGAGTGTTGGGCTTATTTAAGGTGACTTATTTAAGGTAACTTATTTAAGGTTACTTATTTAAGGTTATTTAAGGTTACTTCTTTCATTTGTTACTCAGATCAGGCAGATATCTGTAGCTTTTCTGGTTAAGACCTTAATATTTTCTTCCTGAACGAGACACCAAAATCCTAGACCTAAAGGAAATATTTGTCTATTTAACAAAAGTCCCATATCGGAGTTAATAGAGATATAATGAATTGGGAAAAAATATTTGCAACATATATACCAGGCAAAGGATTAAGAGTCATGGTATTTAAAGAGCACTGATGAATCAATAACAAAAAACATCATACACATAAGCACTAAAAAGATTCCCAATCTCAATAAAAAAATTCTTACCACCAAAAATGGATGGTAAGAATTTTTCACCCATTGAATTATTTTCAAATTAGGAAGATTGATAAAATCTGCTATTGGTGAAGGTAAGGGAAAATGGGCTTTATTTTACACCGATGATAGAATTGTAAATTGAAATTTTTGTAAATTTTCAATTTACAATGGAAATTTCCCTCCCTCCCGCCTCCCTTCTTTCTTTTCTGTCTTTCCCTCCTTCCTTTTTCCCTCCCTCCCTCCCTTCCTCCCTTCCTCCTTTCTCTTATGCTTTACTTATTTCTTTATTTCTTCTTATTTTTCTTGTGAAAGCCATAGCCATTTTTTTTTTGTTTTTGAGACAGAGCCTCAAGCTGTCACCCTGGATAGAGTGCCGTGGCATCACAGCTCACAGCAGCCTCCAATTCCTGGGCTCAAGAGAGTCTCTTGCCTCCGCTTCCCAAGTAGCTGGGACTGCAGGCGCCCGCCACAACGCCCGGCCATTTTTTGGTTGCAGCCATCATTGTTGTTTGGCGGGCCCGGGCTGGATTCGAACCTGCCAGCTCAGGTGTACGTGGCTGGTGCCTTAGCCCGTTGAGCCACAGGCGCCGAGCCAGCCATAGCCATTTTTATATGCATTCCCCAGGATCCAGTATGTTAACTTTTCTGTGGTTACTATAACAAATGAGTACAAACTGAGTGGCTTAAAACAATTTTATTCTCTTACAGTTTTATAGTTCAAAAGAATAAAATGGATCTCGATGAGCTAACATTAAGGTGTGGACAGAGTTATGTCCATTTCTGGAGTCTCTAGGGAAGAATCTGTTTCCTTGTTTTTTTCTTCATCTCCCTCAGGCTGTGCACAGTTCTTGGCTCGTGGCCCCTTTCTTCGCCTTCAAAGCCAGCACCATCAGGCCTAGTTCTTTTCATGCTGCCCTTTCTCTGATTCTCTTAATTTCACTTCCTCTTTAAGGAACCTAAAACTTACATTAGGATAATCCAGGGTATCTCCCATATACCTGGATAATCCAAGATAATCTTCCTATTCTAAGGTCAGCTGATTAGGAAACTTAATTCCATCTGCGATGTTAATTTCCTTTTGCCATGAAGCCTGATGTATTCACAGGCCCTAGGGATTAGGATGCAGATATTTGAGGGGAGGGGCATTATTCTACTTACCACACTCAGCAATTTCAGTTCTAGGAAAATAGCCTATAGAAATACAAACATGGGTACCCCAAAAAATGTATAATCAAAGATTTTTATTGTGGTAGTGTTTCTTTTTTGGTTAATTTCAAAGTAGTAAGAGGGTATAGATGGTTTTGCTACATGGATAGCTTTAGGAATACTTCAGTCAGGGATGTGTGGATAAGTGTGCCCATCACCCAAAACATGTTCATTATATCCATTATGTAACTTTTGGCCCCTGTTCTCACCCCCCCTTGATTTCCACTGAGTTTTACATCCCTCTGTATAAATGTGGGCACAATGCTTACCTCCAATTCAATAGCAGCTACATATGGTGTTTGTTTTCCATTCTTTAGATACTTCACTTAGGAAAACAGTCTTCAGTTCCATCCAAATTGGTTCAAAAGGCATTGATTCATCCTTTTTTATGGCTGCATAGTATTCCATGGTATGCATATACCACATTTTGTTAACCCACTCACAAATTGATGTGCACTTGGAAGTAGTGTTTCTAAAAGTAAAAAAAAGAAAAGAAAGAGAAAACTAGCCATCAAAAGTAGAAAAATTACATAATCCTGTGTGATCATTAACTTTATACATAAACTTAAATGAGCCATAGAGTACCAGATATTTGGTAAAACATTATTCTAAGAGTTACTGTGAGTTTTTTATTTTTTAGAAGTGGTTAAAATTTACATTGGTATGTTGAGTAAAGCAAATTTCCCTTCATAATGTCAGTGAGCCTCACTCAATAGTTGAAGACCTGAATAGAGCAAAAAATCTGATTTTCCCCTGAGGAAGAGAGAATTCTTTCTGCATGATGGCTTTCAAACTGGGACAACGACTTTTTTCCTGTTTTCAGACTCAAACTGAAAGAAGTGTTGACTCCTCCTGGTTTTAAGCCTACTGGCTTTTGGCCTGGACCCTCATCATTGGCTCTCCTGGGTCTCCACTCTGCAGCTTTTGAGACTTGCCATTCTCTGTAGTTGCATCAGCCAATTCCTCACAATAATCTCTTTATATATGTTCTATTGGTTCTGTGTCTCTGGAGAATCCTGAATGATACATCTTATTTTTTTAAAAAGGCAGCATAAGGCCGGGGCATCAGCATAGCAGATTTTAGGCTATACTACAAGGCCACATTGATTAAAACAGCATGGTATTGGCACAAAAATAGAGGCATAGACATCTGGAACCAAATAGAAAACCAGGAGATGAAACTAACATCTTACAGCCATTTGATCTTTGATGAACCAAACAAGAACATATACTGGGGGAAAGAATTCCTATTCAATAAATGGTGCTGGGAGAACTGATAACCACATGTAAAAGACTGAAACTGGACCCACCTTTCTCCAGTCACTAAAATTTATTCAAGATGGATAAAGTATCTAAATCTAAAGCATGAAACAATAAAAATCCTTGAAGAAAGTGTGGGGAAAAGACTTGAAAGTATCTGCCTGGGGAAAGACTTTATGAAGAAGACTCCAGTGGCAACTGCAACAACAACAAAAATAAACAAAAGGGACTTAATTAAACTGAATAGCTTCTGTACAGCTAAGGAGACAACAACCAAAGCAAATAGACAACCACCAGAATGAGAAAAGATATTTGCATATTATGAATCGGACAAAAGCTCGATTAAGAGAACTCAAATTAAGCAACCAAAAAAAGGGACAACAATTCCTTATATCAATGGGCAAGAGAGATTAATAAAACCTTTTCTAAAGAAGACAGATGAATGGCTAACAAATATTTGAAAAAATGCTCATCATCCCTAATCATCAGAGAAATGCAAATCAAAACCACCCTGAGATGTCATCTAACCCCAGTGATAATCCATCACAAAATCTCAAAGCTACAAATGCTGGTGTGGATGTGGAGAGAAAGAAACACTTTTATACTTCTGGTGGGACTGCAAACTAATACAACCTTTTTGGAAGGAAATATGGAGAACCCTCAAAGAAGTCAAACTAGACCACCCATTGATCCTGCGATCCCATTACTTGACATCTATCCAGAGGAAAAAAAATCATTTTCTCATAAGGACATTTGCACCAGACTGTTTATTGCAGCTCAATTTATAATTGCCAAATTGTGGAAACAATTTAAATGCCCACCAATCCAGGAATGGATTAACAAGCTGCAGTATATGTATACCATAGAATACTATTCAGCCACTAGAAAGATATTGACTTTACATCTTTTGTTTAACCTGGATGGAGGTAGAACACATTCTTCTTAGTAAAGCTCATAAGAATGGAGAAGCAAGAATGCAATGTACTCAATTCTGATATGAAGACAATTGATGCTAGTACATGGTGGGGGGTGGGAAAATAGGGGAGCAGAGAGAGGAGAAGAGGGAGAGGAGTAGGGGGTCATGGTATGTGACACACTTCTTGAGGGCAGAACACAATTACAAGAGGGACTTTTCCCAACAAATGCAGGTAGTGTAACCTGGTTCTTTGTACCCTCAATGATTCCCCAACAATTAAAAAAATTAATTAATCAATTAATTAAATTAAAAAGGCAGCCATAAGAAATAAGAAGGAAGAGCTTTGTCATGTCATGTAGATTACAGAAGGAGCAGTGTAGAAGGCCTTTCATGGGATAGAGTTGTGCAAAAAAGGCAAATGAATAGCATGATCTAATTTGTACAAAAGTTAAAGGAGCATCTATAAATATATACATATCTCTATAAATAAACATCTGGAAAAGAGACCATAGGCTGCGTATTGGACTCATACCAATGATTATCTATGAGGCTGGGAGTTAGACAGGAGCTTGGGGGTGAAAGGGTTTTTTCACATATACTTTACTTCAATTGTTTAGGTCTCTTACAATGAGAGAGTGTATAGGAATTATTTGTGTGGCTTAAAGAAACTTAGGTAATCAAATTCAAATTAAAAAATCCATTCATCTACATATAGGGGAGGTTTTCCTATTAACCAAATTTAAAAGAAATTGGTTTAAAAGCTGCGGTACTAATGTATGAATTTACAATAAGAAAGGTTCCTTTCTAGTTACTGGAGTACCCATATCCACTATGCAGGGAATATTTTCATAATAAAAAATATTTAAGAAACCAAATTAATGAACAGAAGGGGCTTGTTAAGCATGAAATCAGAGCACAGGATGTCACCTGTCCTTGAGCAATGCTTTATTGTAAAGGCAATGAATTATCCAATTGACCTAAACACTTGGGCCCCTGGACACAGCCTCCCGTTTTGATAATAGCTGTCTTTCTCTGCCCTGAAGAGTCACTTGAGAATAACTGCCAGCTCTCACTCTTCCTGTCATTTTGCGACTTTGCATTAGCTGTACCTTTCCTGTTTGCACAAAGCACTGCACAGTGCCCTCTCTCCTTTTTTAAAACAGTTTCAGTCAGACCATCTTCCACCTCTTCTGGTGTTATTAGTTTCTCGGCAGTGTACAGTAAGTCACTTGCATTCCTGCAGTGAACATAGACTACACAGGGCAATCTCAGAGGCATTTTCGGGTAAACAAGTGAGCCCATTCATGGTTGGGTTTGGGTTTTTTTCTTCCTGACCTTGTCTCTAGATCTATTGTGTTCAACTAACTTTGGGGAACTGAACTCCAATGGACTGTACTGACTTATCTTACTGGCTGAGTGATTCTGCACCATGTTTGTTGGTTGGTTTCTTTTGGTCTAAAATATGGACATCGAGGCAATAAGATAAGAATGACACTCAACCCTGCCACCTCACAGGACCACTGAGAGAATAAAACAAGGACACATGTATTCATTCAATAAATGTTTGCTGAGGTCCTTTACTCTGCCCAGAAGCATGGTTCTGAGGATACAAAAATGGATAAAATACAGTCCTCCATGGCTTTCACAGTCTTATAGGGAAGACACACTCATGAATAGTTATAATGCAAAATAATAAATGTTAACAGAGGGTGCTGTGTTACATCCTAGAGGGGGTAGGGTTACGCAAGGTTTGGGGAGTTAACTCTTGAGCAGAATCTTGGTGAAAGAGCAAGATGCAGGCCATGGTGGAGGAAAGCATTCAAGACCAAAGGAATGGTATTTGAAAAGGTAGAGATGCAAGGAGAGGTCATAAGAGTTTGATTGGACAGAGAGTGTGGCAGAATAAAAATAACTCTCTTCAAGAGATGGAGTTTATGTTCCCTCCCTATGAATCTGTATGGGCTCTGGGACTTCTTGACCATTATAATACAGCGGAAGGAAGGCCATGCCATTTTCAGGCCTGGGCCTTAAGAGAACTGTATTTTCCTTTTCCTATCTCTTGAAGCACTTACTCTCGAAACCCAGCCTCCATACTGCGAGGAAGCCCAAGGAGCCCTGTGAAGAGAACCATGTGGAGAGGCACTGAGGCTCCCTAGCCAAATGCCCTGGGTAAACTCTCCACTGACAAACACCACCTTGCTAGCTGTGCAAATGAGCTGTCTTGGAAATGGAACCTTAGTCAAGACATCCCAGCTGATGTCACATGGAACAAAGACAAGCTATCCCCACTGAACCCTGTCCAGATGTCAAATTCATGAGCCAATAAATGAGTATTGTTGTTTTAAGTCACTTAGTTTTGCCTTGATAATTGGCCGTTAATAAATGACTGAAATATGGAGGGAAGAAAGAGCGAAGAATCAAGGATGGTTCCCAGGTGTCAGCCCTCGGTAACACATTAAAGATTCCCTTCTGGAAGATAAGACTTATGGATGGAGCAGGTGTGGTGAGTGGAGGAGGGCAAGGGAACATAGGAAAGTAATAATAAACTCAGTTTGTGACCTATTGAATTTGCAGAGTAATGAGCTACCCTGGTATACAAAAATATCATTGGGCATACAGATTTGAACACAGAGAGATGGTGAAAGAGCAAGAAACAGGACATGGTGGAGGAAAGCATTCAAGACCAAAGGCATGGTATATGAAAACGTGGAGATGCAAGGAGAGGTTGTAAGAGTTTGATTGGACAGAGAGTGTGGCAGAATAAAAATAACTCTCTCTATAAATAACTCTCTCTATATAGATCTCTCCCTCTCTCTCTCTCTCTATATATATATATAGAGAGAAAGAGATTTGCAGGTGATTACAATGCAGGGGTAATGTATGATAGTGGATATGGACATGTATGGGGAATATGCGCAGTAAGTCGAGTGGGAAGTGGGCTGAAGGAGAGCAATTGCAGTGAAGGCATATGCCGGAAAAAAGCCTAGGAGAGTGGGGCAGAGTTTAATCTTTCTGCTCCTGGTGAGCAGTGCTTCTACGCACAGAGGGGAGGCTGCACTGAGATACCAGTGCTTGATACAAGACACTGGCAAGCAGGAGCCTCCATGTCAGGCAAACCCTGTGCCCTGCTTCTCTGCTTACAGAAAAATAAGCTCATGCTGGAGCTGACAGTGCTACCACCAGCCAGTCAGCCACACGAAGTCTTTCCCTCTTCTCTCCAGCTCTTTTAACCTCTGCTTACCTAGGTGCCAGGGCTTCTCCCTGTCCAGGAGCCTAGCTCTTACCGTATTTTTGGGAAAAGGACAATAAACCAAGAAGTAAACTGGTGTTCTGCCTCTGGGCAAAACACGGAAGAGGCCTCTTTTCAATGTTGTCTGAAGCTTTTCTTTTCCAAGCTGCACACCTAAACAGATGGGGAAGCAATGGTTTATTGATGCAGTGGAGCAGTGACTGTAGGAAAAAGTGGATAAATATTTCATGGACACCAGTAGCAGTTAATAAATCATAAGGTGCTGCGACGAGCAGATTACTCATTCCACCCTGGACAGCGGTTGCTCAGCTTTGGTCAAGTGGGACCACCTTTTCTGACAGGTCCAGTCTGTCCTGAGTATTGCAGGGAAGCTTTGTTGTCATTTCCGTAGTTCTTGATTTCTCAATTCAGTTATGTACAGAGGAAGGCTAGTCCTGTATTTTTTAGCTATGGCCTACTAAATAAGGATATAACTTGGGGAAATGCCGAGAACATTAACTTGGCAATCAGGAGGTTTGGCTCCTGATTCCAACTCTGCTGACAGCTGTGTGGCATTGGACAATGTATTTAACTTCTCTGAATAATAATTTTCTATCTCTAAAGTAAAGGAAGGAATGGATTTGTTTCCTCAAAGTTTCCTGTCTTATCATTCTGTGAATCAATGAGTTTCTTGAAGGGACAGTTAATGATTCACTGATCCATTTCATAAATAGTTATTGATAAAAGTTCCTGTGCTGTGTGTTTTATTCCCAGGAGCATTCACAACCTTTACCATGTCAAGGGACAAAGATGCACTTATGCCTAAGTTCAGAGAAGAAAAAAAGAGAAGAAAAGCAAAAACATAGATAAATAATAAAAAACATATATAATAATTAACTTTAGAAACAGGTAGGAGATAATAGCCACCACTTTGCCAGACTTAATATTTGAGACCCATTTATTTATCTATTTATGATTTAAAACATTTAAAGGAATTTTAGCTGATTGTACCTGTGATGAAAATAGCAACAATTAGTTACATAAACAGAAGTTTCCATGAAAAATTTGCCAATCTTAATAATGAAAGCAATACTACCACTATGGAATGCTTACTCTCTTCTAAGCCCTATACAAAGTATTTCATAAACATGATTCTATTCCTTATTATTCACAAAATAGGTATGATAGTACACACTGATTAAAAAGAGATACATTTTCTTTTTTTTTTTTGCAGTTTTGGCTGGGGCTGGGTTTGAACCCACCACCCCCGGTATATGGGGCTGGCGCCCTGCCGTTGAGACACAGGCGCCGCCCGAGATAAATTTTCTTGTCCAACCTCACCAAGTGGCTGAGAGAGGCCACTCAGTGAGTGCTGATTTGCCTATACCAAACAATAATTTGGTAATTATAAATAACAGCTAAAACTTACATTATACTTACTATGAACTAGAAACTGTTCTAGGTCACCCATCTAGATTATATCCACCTAACTTTGTCTTCAAACTATTTTACAACTCTGTTGCAGAACACCAATAATGATGCAAAATATTCTTATTTATAGAAATGCAAATTAACTGATCGTTGCCATGAGAGTGGACATATCTTGCGTCGATTTGTAAATTCATTTCTGGATTCCTTATTGACATGTGGTTCTTGGATTTCTTTAAACCAGTTACAACAGCTTCCTGGTTCTCTTATTTATTAATAAATTAAACACACTCTCTGACGTGAGTTCATTTTCTCTTTGTACAACAGTCATGATTTTACTTACCAAGATGTTTTAACAATTTATTAGACATACACCTTCCCAAAGAGAGAGAACCAGCACAGGAGCTACAGGAAGGCCGGGCATCCTCACCAGCCTCTCCTGTCACGTGATGGAGGTTCTGTTGCTGCTGCTGCTCTCAGTGGCTTTGGGCTCTGCCCTCTGGGTGGCCCATCTCCTGACTGCTCCTCCTCTCTCTCTGCTGCTGAGCATCACCCGACACACCTTCTTTGCAGAGTCTTTCCACGGTCCTCCAGAGCTCCGCTTTCTCCAACGGTGCTAAGGACAAGGATGGTAGGACGGAAGGACGGAACTAACGAACCTCCTGGAGCCAGCTCTCTTCTTTCCTCTACTTGCCTTTCAGATTTAAAAATGATGGAGCCCTGCGTGGTGAAGCCGGCATTGTGTACCTTCCCAGCGAAACCCTCCCAGCCCTGTAGCTCATTCTGTGTGAGTGTTTCTCATGCCAGAGCCATGGAGCACTGGTGTTCCATAAATAATCTGCAGGTGTGCTGGCAGTAAATAGAAAAATACTTTCAAGTCTTCAGTAAATAACCATGTATCATGACCATGAAAAATCGCAATGTGTTTTTTTTCCTTGCCTTTCAAGCTCAAATGAGTTTGCTTCTCCCGCATACTACTTTGGGGTTTTTCCATTGTCCTGACAAAATAGGTTTTAGAGAAAGTTTTTAGAAGCCTATGCATAAAAGTCATATTGGCTGGTGTTGTGTCATGTCAAACTTTAAGAAACGCTCTGTTATAGCCCAGGGGACACCTCACCATGTAACACAGAAAGTGTAAGAGTTGAGGACTTCTGAGGAGAGACAGAGACTTCACTGCGCAGATGTAGACATTGCTCACTTCTGTAGCTCTGGGAGCCATAAAACATTCCTGCCCTCTCCCCATTACAGAGAAGATTAGCGGGGCAGATACCAGAAGGCAATTATCAGGAGGCGTAGCATAGACAACATATTTAATAAGAAAAAACTATGCTCTAAGCGGATCTCTGAAGTGGTCGACAATGTTTGCTGCAGCGCGATTCACAATGGCACAGATGTGGAATCAACCTAAGTGCCCATAAATTCATGAGTGGACTAACAAAATGTGGCATATGTCTATACTAGGGAATATTACTCAGCCATAACAAGAAATGAATTGATGTCTTTTGCAACAATTTGGATGGAAGACCAAATTCTAAGACCATTATTTTAAGTGAATGAAAGACCATTATTTTCAAGAATGAAAAAACAAAATGCTACATGTACTCTCCTATAATTTAGAACAAATTGATGGGCACACTTGGGCACACAGAGAAGTGAAAATTATTGGAAATCCAGAAGTGGTGGGGAGGGGGGAAGAGGTAGAAACCTACCTACCAGGTAAAATGAACACTGTTGGGGTGAAGGGGACACATAGCCCTGACTTAAGGATTATAAAAGCTATCACGTAACAAAGACATTTTTATCCCCTTAATATTTTGAAATTAAAAAAAGGAAGAAACTACAAGGTCTGACAATTAAATTCACAAACTCATCCTAGGCAAAGTGCTACATACCTCATAGCTGAATTTTGCTACACTCACCAGATGACCAGGGGGACTACTTCAAAGGTGATTGTAGCGATATTCAGCTGTGAGGTATGTAGCACTTTGTCTAGGACAAGGTCACAAACTTAATTGCCAGACCTCATGAGATGGTGGCTCTGATGGCTATTCTAGAAAAAGAGTTCCAAAATTGCTTCAAAGGGTGAAGTAGGTGCTGGTGTCAGTGCGTAGCTTCCCAAGGGGAGTACCTCAAAGGTGGTCGTAGTGATCTTCAGTAGTGAAGTCTGTACTGATTTTTCTAGGATGAGTTCACAAACTTCATTGTCCAACCTTGTAGACTAGATGGTGGAGTATATATTAAAAGAAGAAAAAGAAAAAGGAATAATATCTTTTTATAACTCAAATTTATTCAGATTTGTTGGTATTTTATTAAATTTTCTCTCAATTTCATTTTTAAAAAAGAAAACAGTTGTGAAGATGTTATTCTCCAATTCAGAGCTTTAAACAGGGTAGACAGTATGAATTCTCTACCAGTTGGCCTTAACATCCTGAAACAGGGAATTAGTGTTCTGATGCAGACAAGCTTGGGAAACACGAGAACATACAGAATGAAATAAATGTTAAATGTTGGTGACCTTTAAGAACCTGGAATCCCACAGCAGCCACCTTCTCTGGGAATCTCATTCCCATCTTCAGCCTTTATTTCTAGATTTCTTGCTTGAGCTCCTAATCCCTCTAAGTGACTCTGTTTGGATGACAGACATTAGTATTTTTACTTCATCCTCCCACCTCACTGCCAATCAGCTCTTCCTTACATATTCTTTTCTTGAGCAATTACACCATCATCCACTAAAAATGTGGGAGTCATTCTCAAATATTTCTTATTCATGTCCACAATCAATTCATTTGATTTAAAAACTGACAATGGCAGATTTTTACCAATGGCAGACTGACCTCTCTCTGTACAGTGAATATTTGATAATGTCACTTTACTACTTAAAAATCCTTCTGCAGCTTTTCACTGTCTTTAAGATTCTTGATCTAAGCCTAGTTTACCAGTTCAATTTCATATTTTGCCAAGCTCCCATTCTACCATAAATTATATTCTAGCCATAGTAAATTGCTTCAGATCTCCAAACATGACATGTTGTCTATCATGCCTGCAGCCCTTTGTTGCAATACTTTCTGTCCTCTGAACTCTCTTATTCACTCAACTGACTCCTTCCTCCAGGAAGCTTTCCCTGAGCCTCCCAGTCTTCTCTAAGTGCCCCACTCATGCATTCTCATGACTCCCTATGGTCCAGCTCTGAAAGCCCTTCATACCCTCTACTGGCATTCCCCCTACGGAGAGAAACCATTTAGAAAACCCTGTGCTTCTTTCCCCAGCATCTTCTAATACTGTACCTATGTTCATCCTTAGGGAAAAAGGGCAGTCAACACCCACCATCCTCTAGGATAGGGCTTTGTTAAGTAAAATAATTCAAAGATCAAGCAGCAAATGAGGTAATGTTTGCTTCTTGAGTTTCCCCAAATAGAGTCAAGATGGCCATTCATTGTTTAAAGAAGAATATTTATGAGGATCAAAAGCCTAAGAGCTGACGATCTTGTAGCACAAAATTAATTCCCTAAACAACCAATCTGGGAGATCCTATGGACCAGAAATGGAGAACAGAGAGGCAGGAGCAAGAAAGAGTAATCCCTGGCCAGTGATTCTGCGGATGGGTGGGTGGGCAGGACAGCAGGTGGGAGGGCTGGCCCAGGAACCGGGCAGAGCACTTAGGAGTTCTACTTCCCATACCAAGAAGAACTGAAGGGGCTGGGGATAAGTCTGGAATGGGAGGGCTCGTGGGTCCTGCACTTACTGAAAGGAGTGGAAATGCAGCCCAAGGGGGAAGGCCAAGAGGGAAACTCTAAATTGCCTGAGATTATTCTGCATTGGCTGAAAGTCAACTTCTTACTCTCTTGCTTAGACTTGAACTCTTAATATTTCAATGACTCTCTGAGCCTACTACAGTATCTTGCCTGGAAAAGACCCTCACCATTAAGTGTTTGCTGGCTGGAATGTGATGAAACACATTTCTCTATTACTCTGTGGTATCACAACTAATGCCTACTAGAAAGAAAAGGAAGGGGCAGGGTGTGTAAGGGGGTGGGCCAGACCAGAGACTAGCTGGGGACTCTGGTCTGGTCATAGGCTGCCTTCCCTTCACTAGGGGGACAGCAGATTAAAAGGAGTATTGTCCAACAAGTAGATTTTTCAACCTGATAGCCATGTCTGTCAATAAAATATGAAGACAAAGGATTGCTGTTCTTGCTATGGATCAAAACATGGGCATGAAACTCCACTGGGCAAGTGCTGCTGAGGGGAAGCTGGGATACAGCAGGAGCTCTGAGGCTGGCACAAAGGCACACAAGGAGGACATGTGAGGTGGAGCTCTGTCATAGGTCACCAAGGGCCAGCACTTGGTGGCAGAGCATTGCTTTAGTTAAGCATTGGGTAACAAATCTAAGAGACCATCTTAAGAAAAGGAGACCTTTTCAGGGAAAAGATATAGACAGGAATTACGACCAGGAATGGCTGTTATAAAAAGCAATTATTGTTTCTATTTATCTGAGGTCCCATGATCAATCCTCTTGGATTGCTTTCTCTGCATAAAGGGTTCTCACTCATTGCTCCTGAATTTGCTTCCTCTTTTCAGACTGTCTTTGCTTTCTCAATCACTGTAGGAATGGACTGTCACATCTTAGGTTGGTGGCATAAAGCCAAAGATGAGCCTTCACACTAGGGGCTCAACTCTTTACCCAAGTCACTCTCTGGGTCATGAAAACCTCCATCTCTTACTTGATCACTATCCTTACTCATCACTGCTGCCACCAACAACAGGACACCAGTCACATCACTGGGTAGTCATTCTACATCAGCATTTTCTAGACTTGCCATCTGGGACTACTTAAAAATAAATATCCTCAGGCCTCTCCACTGGACATTCTGGGGTGGGCCCAGGAGCCTCTATCTCGAATAAGTATCCCCCAGGCCATTCTATAATTGAGCAAGCTTGGAAACCACACTGGAGCAATTCTAAAACTTTAGTTAGCATCATAATAACCTGAGTGCTTATTACAGTGCACATTCCTACCTCTCCCAAAAAAGATTCTGCCCTGGGGTGGGGCCCTAGAATCTATATTTTAGCAAAGTGACTCTGGTCAAGGGTTCCATGGGCTATATATAATTTGAGAAATATTACTTTAGAGAGAAACTCCATGTAGTTTCAGAATCTCTACCTAGTGCCAGTGTGGTCTGGGAGTAACCCTTTTTCTACTCCATTCTTTGATGGGTGGACCAGAGAAGGACTTTTGTTGTTGGGGGAGCCCCAGAGCCATAGGACCCAAACCACTGAACAGGAGAGACAATGGGCAGAATTAATAAAGGGTGTAGGTCACAATGATAAAGGCAGATCTCACACTTCAACAACAACAGTAAAAAAAAAAAAAGTTGCATTTACATCAAAACTAATCTTTGTATATAAATACTATAAAAGAAACATGAGAATTGCTCACTAACACGATGTGTTCTTACTATGTGCTAAATACCTTAGCCATGTTATTTAATCCTTGCAAAATTTTTAATTTGCATTTTGATAAGATAAGCAGTGTAGGAGACGAGCACCAGGCTTATAGAATAGGCCACCAGTTCTTGAGGGAGGCGCTGGGAGCAGGACAATCTCCTAGATAGCATGGACATGTTTGGCTGCTGGAGACAAGCCCTCAAGCAGCTGCAGGTGTTAATGAGATAAGATGGTCACTCATTAGCAAGCAGGTGTTTTACTTTGAACATTCCTGGTGCAGCTTGTAGCAACCATTAAGCACGTATTCCTAGTATGTGGGCCCCCATACCTGTTGTGTAATGCTTCAATAAAAGGCCACAGTAGAGGTTGCTCTGGGCTCTCCCTGGCGGAATGGGAAGCCCACCTCTTTCAGGTATTTGTACCTTCAAGTTGTGTTCCCGGCTATTTTTATTTGGGCGGTGACAGGGAGCCACAGCTGGCATGGACAAAGCAGCACATCCAAACACGTAGCAAGTGGCAGAGCCTCTTCTCACACGTAGGTCTTGTTTGAAGTCAAAGCATGTGGTCTTACTGGCCATGGCATATTGTAGCTAGGAACAGGGATTACTTCTGAAGTCAGGAGAAAAGAAATCCATAAATCATGTTACATACATCAAGAAAATCACTGCCTAGTAAGACAGACCCAAAATTTAATCACAAAATCCTTCTGTGGGGCTCAGCGCCTGTGGCTCAATGGGCTAAGGCTCCAGCCACGTACACCTGAGCTGGCGGGTTTGAATCCAGCCCGGGCCCGCTAATCAACAATGATGGCTGCAACCAAAAAATGGCTGGGCGTTGTGGTGGGCGCCTGTAGTCCCAGCTGCTTGGGAGGCAGAGGCAGGAGACTTGCTTAAGCCCAGGAATTGGAGGTTGCTGTGAGCTGTGATGCCATAGTACTCTATCCAGGGTGACAGTTTGAGGCTCTGTCTCAAAAAAAAAAAAAAAAATCCTTCTGTGGTAAAAATAAACCTTCCCCATACTTTACCAATTTTGTAAATTTGGATTTTCATAAATTGCATTTTATTAAAATCACACACCTGTATGCCCTCGAGCTCCCTCAAATGTGCAAATAATTGAAAGACACAGAAGTGATATAAAAGGAAACCAGCTAAGGAGCTCAGACTAAATATTAATAATTTCCCATTTCTGTGGAAACGCTGCCACTGAAGTAAATCAGACAGCTGCTTGTTCTGTCATAGGCGTCCTCTGCTTTGGCCAACAGCACATTTCTGGAGCCCTCCTGCTGTTTGTCCACGCAGCCCGGCTGTATCCACACTGTGGAGCAGACCAGTTATCACTGGCCTCCAAGCATCCCAAGGCTGGCGGGGCTCCGCACCATGTTCCCCATCCTCTGCCCAGTTCCGATTCTGGCTCTGCAATCTCAGGCCTGCTCCATCTGGCCTTGCTGCCTGCTTCTCCTGATTTACAAGAAGAGGCAGGACCGAATTTTCAGTGAACTCACTGTGTGTTGTGAACAAACAGCTGTAATCAAGATACCTCCTGTTGGAGGAGGAGTTTAAGAGTGCTAAGTACATGCTTCCACATTCTCATCTTCAAAACAGTATTTTAAGAGATAAACGTATAAAGAACTGTGAGGGAACTGGAAGAACAGAGTAGCAAGGGGGACAGGAGTCATGGAAAATACAGGTGCATCCCCAGACCTAATTCCTGCCCTGCCTTCTCTCCTCCTCCTTCCCTGCAAGGCAGTTCCTTGTCACATAAAGAGCTTTAGATCCCAGGGAAAGGTCCTTATTTTACCTTTGGTCTAATCCAATAATTAGCACAGATAAGAAACAAGATTCTAAGAGACTGGATGCTCTTGAGAGTACTCAGCTTGTTTTCTTAAGGTCTTTGAAAATAGTTGACATGAATAGTTACATACAAATAACCCCCAAACTATAGATAACCCCAAACCTCCCTACTACTATCAGGGAGCAGCCTGAATAACTGGTTCCTAAACAATTGAAGTCTGTTTTTAACGTTAATGACTTTATTAACAAATATTTGAGGAGTACCATCTGTAAACTCATCATCAAATTGAGCAGGAATCAGGAACACCAGAACACATTTGCCTGCAAGAAGCTCATTGTTTGGAGAAGATCACATTAATAACTAGGGGCAATGCAAGAGAGTAGAATTTGAGTGCTACTTGGGGGGAACTAGACATACTGGCATTATAGGTTCCAGAAAAGAAAAAAATATTAGGGTGGACCACATTTATCAAGGGAAGCTTCATGTGAGAGGCAGGCTTTTAATTTATGAGAAATTGGAGAGCAAGAGAAAACCATGCCAAGGGCATTGCAGTAGAGGAAAAGAGGGAAAAGTTTCTCTTCATTCCACTTACCAAAATCTTGTCAGGCCAGAGCCAGCCTGCCTTGCTGTTTCAGTGTTTAGCCATGAGCTCGGTGAAGATAAATTCTGCAGATTTCTTTGAGTCTTCAGAGAAAACAAGTCTGGTATACACACAGCATTATAGAAAGAATCAGTGGCATTAAATTACATCTATCACAATTAAAGTGTCATGGACTAAGAAAAAGATAGCATCCTATATTCTAACCAGCATGAAATTAGAAAAAATAACTACCAAATAAGGCAGTCCCTGAGTTATAAACATCCAACTTACTGAATGCAGGCTATTGCAGTAAGTCCTGACTGACAAACACCCCACTGATGTATGACTTGCACTTACAAACAGCGGCTATTATAGGTCATAGGTGAATGTTCCTGTTCTAACTTACATACAAATTCAAGTTAAGAACAAAACCATAGAACCTATCTTGTTCCTACCCTGGAGACTGCCTATACCTTTCACCCTTCTCTTTGCTTGGATGCATTTAAAATGTTAAGTTTTTCCTCTTGGGAGGAAAAACACAATTAGGTTCAAGAAGGGGGGTAGCGGGGAGGTGGCAAGGGGCTCAGTAAGTACAACATAGGGGTATATGGCATACCTCCTTGGTGAAGGACTCAAATACAACTCAAACTTTTCCTAAGTAATGCAAACAATGTAACGTAATTGTGTGTACCCTTATATTAATCCAAAATAAAAAATAAGTAAAATAAAATGTTAAGTTGTAGGCGGGTATGGTGGCTCACTCTTGTAATCTGGGAGGCTGAGGCAGGAGGATTTCTTGAGTTTAAGAGCTTGAGACCAGCCCAAGCAAGAATGGAATCCTGTCTATACTAAAAACAGAAAAATTAGCTAAGCATTGTAGCTGGCACTTATAGTCTCAAATACTTGGGAGGCTGAGGTTGCTTGAACCCAGGAGTCTGAGGTTGCTACGAGCTATGCTGACCCATGGCAGTCTAGCCTGGGCCACCAGAGTAAGACTCTGTCCCAAAAAAATAATAAAATGAAATGAAATGAAATAAAATAAAATGTTAAGTTGTGGGAAAAATAATTAATTTGATTGGTAAGAGCAAAAGTTTCTTTCTATATGTGGTTATTTATTTCCTCTCTACTACATAAACCACACAGTTGCATTTAGAGCCGATGTATAAAATTTCATTATAATTAAAGACGTTGCTAACCTGCCATTTTTTTGGTACCATTTTGACACTCTGAAAGGTAACAGAAAAGATAATTTTCATGTATTTGATTATAAAGAGATGGCATTCTATGAGGTTAGGTGAAAGCTGTATTGAAACCCTACACCTGCTTGCAAATAGAATTTTAACTGGCAATTTGGCTTCTAGGTAGTGTATTATGCCTTATAAAATAAATTAATCTTTTCTCTTTCATAAAGAACACAAGGCTACTGTCAGTGCCAAGTCTGTTCCCCAGAATTTCTTGGCAGTATGCCCAGATGTTCCAACAGCCTTATTGCAGAAACTTTCCAATCTATTTTCTAGGTGGCGCTTTTTTCTTCTTCTTCTTCCAGTTTAACATTATGTCTCACCCTTCCTGGTATTATTGGTCAATAGTATTTTCAATTCTCCCTTACTGTCTTACTTCCCCAAACCAGAGTTCTTTCTAAGACTGACTCTTATTCTCTTCAAGCCCATATGGTTTTATTAGTCACTGAAACAAACTAAACTCTCATGGATTCAATTTCGAAGGGGTTCCCCAAGTTGTCAATTAAGTCAAAATGTTACTAGATATTCCATGAGATAAGGGTTCTGTTGTTAAATAAACAGGAGATGCTGCAAACTTTCTACGTTTTCCATATAAAGATTTATAATGCCCATAGCTGAGAAAAAAACTTGAGGAAATTGAGCAATACATATGTTTAATTCAAAATTGTTTTAACTACAAAATTCTCCCTCTCTGTCACTCTCTGTTGCTCTCTCTCCCTCTTATGATAATAACCAGAATAACAATACTAATGATAAGAGCAAAATAGCTATTTATATTCCTTTAGTGATTATCCTAGAAATTTTAACACACATTATTAATAGTTTAATGTTAATAGCATTACGTTCCTCTAAATCATGTAAGAATCTTAAAATGCTGTCATGACAACCACTACATACTCAAAGTTATATGTTACCCTCTCTTGATATTTTAGCCTCCCAAATTAGACATTAATTTTATCATTATACACAGTTAACATTTATGCATTCCATTTTCATGTATTGCAAATCTTCCTTTTGACATGAAGTACTTTCATTAGAAGTTCTTTTCACAAATGTGTCAATAGTACATTTTCTCGGATTGCTGTCTAAAAAGGTCATTATTTTTGAAAGATTGTATTGCTGAAGATAGAGTTCTGGGTTAAAAGTTTTTTTCTTTCAGTACTTTGGAAATTTATTTTCTACTCTTCTGATTTCCGTTGTAGATGCTGAGAAGTCAGCTATCAGTCATTGCAGGTAGCTTTTGGTTTGCTTGTTTGTTTTTTCTGTTTGGCTGTTTCTATTATCATCTCCACCTCTTTATTGTTCTAAATTTGTCACTCTGTTGTGTATTTCTTTTCACTTATGGTACATGGCACTTTGGACAACTTCCTTAATCTGTATTTTGATGTTCTTAACTCCTGGAAAACATTCAGTCATTATGTCTTTTAATAGTCATCTCCCTCATCCTTATTATTTCTTCTTATAAATAAGATTATGTGTATTTTGAACCTACACACTCTGTTCTCTGTGTTTATTAACCTCATTTTCATATTTCTCTTTTCTTTGTATTTGTCCCACATATATATATATATATATATGTGTGTGTGTATATGTATGTATATATATATATATATATAACTTCTTCAACTTTACCTTCCAAGTCACTACTTGTTTCTTTAACTGTGTTTAATACAATGTTAAATCCATCCCTCAGATTCTATCAATTGTTATAATTTTCATTTCTGGTGATTCTTTCTAGAGCTCCTTTTACTATAGTTTATATATATTAATTTAACTTATACATATTTATTTTATATTATATATTTGGTATCTGAAAATTCTAATAACCCAAGTCTTTGCTGGTTTGATTCTGGGATTTGCTGTTTTTGCTGAATTTCATTCATGGCTGTTTGCCATGCTTGCAGTAACATATATGGAAAGTTGATATATGACAAAGTAGCATTACAGACAGTGGGCAAAAGATGGTCTAATTAATAAAAGATGCATGATAATAAAGAAAAAAAACCTTTTCTTTATGGGACTACACAAGGAAAATGTATCTAATCATGTCTAATTTTTGGTGAAAAAGGACTATAAGAAAGCTAACTTGAGAGTTGTCCTTCTTACGTTAAGATCAATACACTGGCTTCAGGGTAAGTATGAGCTCTGGTAGTATATGAAAAGATTACAAGTCTATATATAAAAAATGTACAAAAAACAGTAATTACATATATAAACAATTTTTAAACCACGTTTCAGTCATTATAATTGGTGGTGGTAGTAATAGAATTGCTTATCTGTGACTGCCATGTTTGCCATATTAGAGAAAGCAAATGAATAATTATGAGATGTTCTAATTGAATTTTCCCTTTTGTATTCTTAAAAATCAGGATTCTTGGTATAAAAGAAAGTAATTAATACAGAAGAAGTTAAGTAAAAATCCCATATTTCTGAATTTAATTAGAAAGAGTATAAACTCATAACATATTCTGTCTATTTATCTACCTATTCATTCATCCACTGAAAAGTTCTAGAAGCCATGATGAATCAGTACCACTGGGCATATCTGTACTCAGATTGTGATCTTGAAATGCTATTTCATATTAAAAGAAACCAACATTTATGAAGAAATGCTGCCTGTAGATATGGGGCAGGAAATGAACAAGATGCATCCGGAACATCTTGACTTGCCAGTATCAAGGAAACTGTTAAAGACTACTAGAATAGTGTCCAAAGGATTCAGAAGCCAACTTAATGAGGCTCCCACCTGTTCTTTTCTATTCTATTCTCACTTTTTACTGCCAAAGATAGGACAATTTTAGCTTAACAAGGATAAGAATTGCAATAATATCTTTAAGCCTATGCATCTCTAGTGACATTTAAAACCCCTAATTGGATGATAAGAAACTGTTGTTTGGGTGGTGCCTATGGCTCAAAGGAGTAGGGCGCCAGCCCCATATGCTGAAGGTGGTGGATTCAAACCCAGCCTCAGGGGAGGAGCCAAGGTGGCAGTCTGTAGCCAGCTTTCCACAGAGGCTCCCGTCCAGAAGGACAGTTAAAGGACAGAAATTTAGCAAGAAAGCTGATGGTTTGGATCTGAGCCAAAAGAGAAGGTCGAAGAACGCACATCAACCCTGCTGGGGTGACCTGCAACTCCAAGGACACAAACAAAAGGCATAGAATACATCGCCAAGCAGACAGGAGTCCCCTCCCCCATGAGAATGGCTGGCAGTATACGCCAAACCTCAATACAAACAAGCAAGCAGAGTTCAGATGTCCTCCCACTCTACCACTTGGGAGAGACCCACTAAAAACCGGACCTCCTTTCCCTATTAGGGTGCCATGGCACTCTCCTGGCAGGCATAAAACTGTATAAAACTGTACATAAAGTGTATATATTCTCTACCTGTGAGTTTGAACTCCCAGCACTCCCCTCCACTCTCACCCCGAGGTCTGGAGATCTATCCCCCACGGCGTCCAGATTCTTGGACATTTTCTCAGGGGTTATGGATGGGGCATGGACTGTTACCGACCTGTGCTGATTTTCCAGCTTGGGAGTCGGGAGAGGAAAGTGAGCTGAGAGCAGGCCGAGCTGGAGAGACGGTCCCCTGAGGCATGGAGTGGCAGCCATAGCAGCGAGAACTACAGAAGTGGGGCTCGCACCCCTGGGGATGTTTTGAGGAGACACTCCCAGTCTCTCTGGGCATCCAGGGGAACTCAGGTGGCTTCTCCAGAGGCAGCCACCTGCAACGGAGGCACAGGCCCCGGAAGTGAAGGTTATGCCTGAGGCGATACCGGCCAGGGTGGAGAGTGGGGATTAGAATACACTTGGACTCCCAAAGGGGAAACTGCTTTACTCAGCTTCAGACTCACCTGGCCTTTAGGGGATGAAAGCTGAGACAAAGGGCTGGAACTCACAGACTGAGTCAGCCCTATTTGCAGTCTGACATCTGATCCACAGGGGAAAATAGCTGAGAAAGAAACAAATTCTGCAAACTTGTTCTGTTCTATCAGCAACATCAATCAGAGATAGGGCTGGAACTGAGTGAATCGCCCCAGCCCCTATCAAGCACCCAGGTTGTCAGGCCTTACCTCCCCCTGCCAAATAGTGATAGAGAGTAGCAGAGGGGGGCGGCCTGGCTGAGGAGCCACAGATCCACTGTGACCCAGGCAGGCGCAAACCTCTGGAGCATCTGCTCATTGGGGGGAACTGGATCACAGCCCTGTGGGGTTACCAGTGACGGGGTGTGACAGAGGGCAAGGTGGGGAAGGAGGCATCAACCTTCCCAGACTAATTTACTTGCTGGGGGGGCCCTCCTGAGCTCACAGAGCACCGGAGCGAGTTATACTAGAGCTGTCAGCAGACCCCTGCTATCTAGCTGCCTAAGACTTTTTAACTCTTCCATCTGAGGCCGGCGCTGGCTAGGACAATTGATTGGGACCTCTTCAACTGGGCCAATCACCTGACTTTCCAAAGTGGTTCCCTGGGGGTGTGGTAGTGGGAAGGTCTGATTTTCCTTTTCCAATTGTTGCCTGTGGGGGGTGCGGTGACTTAACTGCTGGTATTTCTCCACAGCTCAGACTTCAACCCAGAGTAACTGATTCTCTAGGGTAAGACAGAGACTAGCTGAAAATAAGAGTCACTTAACCCCACCACACCAAGAATGTTCCCAGTATCTCAGGCTGTATCACTGTATGGGTCCTTGGCAAAACTCTAGGGGAAAAGGTATAGACATCAGTCCCAGCTTTCAG
>CAUYRH010019936.1:0-21560 GCA_963574655.1 Perodicticus potto | reverse complement strand
TTCAACATATGGATGTTATTAAAGTATTTAAATTCTCCATGATAAATGAAACTCAGTTTTGCTGGATATAGGATCCTGGGTTGGAAGTTATTTTGCTTTAGGAGGTTAAAAGTCAATGCCCACTCCCTTCTAGCTTGAAAGGTTTGAGCAGAGAGATCTGCAGTTATTCTAATATTCTTCCCCTTGTAAGTAATGGATTTCTTGAGTCTGGCTGCTTTCAGAATCTTCTCCTTCATGTTAACTTTAGTGAAGTTAACTATGATGTGCCTGGGGGATGTCTTATTCAGGTTGAGTTATGTTGGGGTTTTGAAACTGTCTGCTATCTGAATTTCAGAGTTGCTAGGTATGTCTGGAAAATTCTCTTTCATAATGTCAAGAAGAAGGTACTCTGTGCCTTGTGAAGCCAGTTCATTGCTTTCAGGTATCCCTATAAGACAAATATTGATTTTCTTCGAGTTATCCCAGAGCTCTCTGGGAGAATGACCCGTTTTTGCCTTCCATTTCTCTACCTCTTTGAGCGTTTGGGAGCATTCAAATTCTCTGTCTTCAGTGTCAGAAATCCTTTCTTCCACTTGCTCTATTCTGTTACTGAGGGCTTCTACTGTATTTCTCATATCTTTGAGGGTTGCAACTTCTTGTCTCAATGTGTCAAAATCTTTGGTCATTTTGTCTTTGAATTGGTTGAATTGTTGAGACATCTTCTGAATTAATCCTACAATTTCTACCTCCATCTTTGTTTCCATTTTGTTGATCTTGTTTGCAATCCAGATTCTAAATTCAATTTCAGCCATCTCAGCTATCTGTTTGTGGATGGGATCCTCTGGATTGGATGGTTTGTCATTCTTTGGGGGAGTTGCACTGTTCTGTTTATTCATGTTGCCAGAGTTTTTCCACTGATTCTGCCCCATGATTGTTTTGCAGTGTTTAACTAGATGAGCAGGTCAAGTGAAATTAGACTGGAAACTTCTACGGTTGTGGTTGACCAGCCCTCCACCTAGGAACTGGGCCTGGTGACTACAGCTTTTCCTCTACAATTGGGAAAAGTACCTGTACAGTACTACAGTCTGTGACTGAAGAGGCCTACTTAGTGTAGTGGGGGTAGGTGGCTCTGTCTTATATCCAGCTGATTTCTGTCAAATCCTAGTGAATCAGTAAACCTGGGCTGCAGTCTCAGGTTCAGTGAAATACAAGCAACTAGGACATCCCTTCCCCCACCAGTAGTATCTAGAAGAGGACAATCAAACCTTCCCACTGCAGAAAAACCTGGGACCCACCTTGGAGGGTCCTTGGATAATTTGTACAGTTCAAGAGTTCCAGACCAATTGTCCCCAACAGCTCCCCACTCTCTAGCTGGAAAGTTCAAGAGGGCTCCAGCAACTAGATGTTAGGGGCTATTGGCAGCTCGAGTGTGATTTGAATGCCTTCAGAGCTCCAAGGAGTCAGAAATGCCCATTCAGTAGGAGGTTTAGAGCCAGGGGGTTGGTTCCTCTTACCTCCCCTTGGTCGTCCTTCACCACCGGATATTGGTCACCCCAGTCTCTGGTAGTCTCTCTGGCAGCCTCTGTTAACCCAGTCTCTGTGTCCCTGTTCCGTCCAAAAAGCAAATGTGCCAGGACTATGCGCCTGGCAGAGTGAAAATGAGGTTGTTGCCTCCTCCTCGTGGTTACCACAGTCTACCACCATCCAGCAGGGGAGGTTGGGGTCTGCCTGCCTCAGGAGCTCAATGGTAGCTGAAGAAAGTTCCACCTGAGCTTGGTCCAAACCTGAGGATTTCCAGACAGCAAAAGAATTTCTCCCTCGGCCACTGCACCTTTGTTGCTGCTGTACTGCAGTACTGGAATCCCTCTAGGGCGAGGTATGGCTCCCTCTGAAAGGCCACAGAGATGGGGAGATGACTCTCCAGAGTTAGACCCCAGGAGGATCACTCTACTAATGCTGAAGTTGGGTGGAAGGTGCCTCCTCTTAGGTTCATGCACTTCAGCAGCTTCCAAGCCTCCACCCGCAGTGTGGGAACCCTAGCCTCTGTCTGCTGCTGAGATACTCTTTTTCTTTGGGCCAGGACAGTCCCCTTTCCCTCTATGTCTTCCTGTACAGTTACTGGATTCACAGGAACAGCACAGCTGTACAGCCACCGTCTATGCAATTCCTGGTTGTAGCTAAGAAATGCAGACAATCTGGATTCTGGATGAGCTGGACTTCTAGACTTCCAGACCGGGGGAGGGGGTAGACTGAAGGATCAATGTGGCAAGGAAAACATTGAGAACACCAATCACATTGAGAACAAATGAACTAATAAACAAATAAAAACGCTACCAGAGACACAAGCCCACAGATGCACCCACAATCAGAAACACATAGACATACAGACAAAACAAAGCAAACAAACAAGAAACCAAACAACAACAACAACAAAAAATCTACAATAAAAATAATGATACTTGTAAAATACTTGGGGGAAAAAAGCCTGTAAAAAATCTGATGTAAGCACTCTCAGAGCCATAAGAAGGGAAGAAGAGGAAGGGGAGAGAGAAAAAAGAAAGTACTGTTCATAAAAGAGTTACAAAAAAGAAGAAAGGAAAAAGAAAAATACAATTGAAAATAGAAGATATAAAAATAACATAAGAAAAAAAGTAAAATAAAAAATTAATTATCAATGGTTCCTCCAAGAAAAGGATGAAAAAAAAACAAAACACCAACCTCAAAAGTATTATTCTTATATATATATTGAAATACACATCTATATGTATGAGGTAGATGTCAACTTTAGTATGAATAAATTTATAGTGCAATATACTTTCTGGACACCAGATGGCAATGTGAGTGGTTCCCAGGCTTATACCTGATTCACCGTTTACTTTGCTACTATGGTAACCACTCTACCCAGCCTGTCACCATTTTTGAATTTTCTCCAACAGTTTGTTTTCTAAAAGTTGCCCCACTTTGGGCGTTCTGCTCCAGATGGCACTCCCATCCTACCTCCAAAGTTGGTGCAGGAGACCACACTTCACAAATCTCTCCACTCTGCTCCCACGTTCTCCCGCAAACTGGCAACTGCAATCGGCTGTGGGAGAGGGGGTTGGCCACTGCGGCTGCCACAGCTCTGGCCTCCACAGCTGCTGTTGCCTCCGCTCTGGACTGCCACTGTTTCCACAGCTGCAGTGCACGGGGACCCTCTTCACCAATTTCCACAGCTTAGAGTGTCTCCTCCAAGCCCCAGTTCCCTGCGTACCCTGAACAATCAGACCGCACCAGGATTCCCCATCAGGGATGGCACTGTCCAATTACTCCCAATGATCTGGGGAAAAGGTGTCTACCATTTTGGCCAATTCAAAATGTCTGTTTCCCAGCAGGATCCCCTCCCTTCAGTTCTACCTTGGGCTGCTTAGTCCTCTATGGCTCTAAGCAGCATCCGTTTCTGGTCACCAAACTCAGGAATCCACGCTTCACCAAAATTTTCATCAATTAGGTTTTGCAAGTTGCAAACTGCTGTCCTCCCTGTGGGAGAGGCTGGCTGCCGGCCATCTCCCCAGTCAGGGGAAAAGTCTATAGCAGAGTCCAAGATTTTGAACTACACCTCAAATACAGCAATCCACCAATTTACTGCGCATCTCCAGCTGTCCATCCACACCAATAATCCACACGGGGAAAGATCCAGAGCCCCTCCCTCTCACCTGATGTCCTGTGTGAGATGGGCTATGTGTCTGTCCCGACCGCCATCTTGCTCCACCCTCCTCCTGTTATATATCTCAATTCAAATTTCCACATAGACAATCCTTCCACATCTTGACTTTCAAATTATGAACATAAGTTCCAAAATCCTGGCAGTTCCTTATTTCTTGTGTTTTTCTACAACACCAAAAGATGGTTCACACCTTCTTCCTCCTCAAACCTGCAACAAACCCCCTCTTCTCCTTTCACACAAGTACATACCCTTCTTCTTATTACATAGAGAAAAGAAGCAATCACAAGAGAACTTCCACCAGCATCCATCATGCCATCTACCTGCCCACTATCACCTGTATTCACCCAGTTGTATTGTACGTTCTCCCCAGCTGTCCAGGTAAACTGGAATTCTACCTGTTGCCAACTTCTCCACTTGGGCACTATTTCCTTCCTCCTCTTACCTTAAAAAATTACTTGGGAATTATACCCTGTCTCTCATTATCAATTTTTCCTCCACTCTCTATTGACTTATTTCTATCATCATGCTAATATGCCATAATAGTTTCTATTAAAAACAATACCTCCCTAGATTCCCTATATTGTTCTAAGTACCATTTTTTATTCCTTTCATAACAACTCTCCTTGAAAGAGTTGTCTAAATTTGAAAAGTCCACCTTTTTACTTCCCTTATCTATGTAAACCTATCCCAATTAGAGTTTTCCCATCAAAGACCTTCGCATTGCCATATGTAATGATCAATCCCCTCTGACTCAACTCCTATCATATTTGACATTGTTGATCACTCCATTCTATTTGAAACACTGTCTTCACTTGAATTTTGGGATACCAAAAACAGACTGACCTATCATTTTTTATTAGGCTCCTTTGCTACATCTCATTTTATCTACACTCTGAACTTCGGAATCCCTGAGGGCTTAGTTTGGAGTTGCTTCCTATCCAAACTTATTCCCTCATCCATTTGCACATTAATGACTTCAAAATTTTCACCATCAGCCCACATTCCTAACTTTTTACCAATTCCTACTTCTCCACTTGGATTTGCATAAGTGTGTCATGCTTGAAAGATCCATAGCAAAATTCTTTTTTTTTTTTTTTTTTTTTTGTCTGGGGCTGGGTTTGAACCTGCGACCTCTGGCCACAGGCACCGTCTATAGCTAAATTCTTTATTCCACTCACTCACAACTTGTGGGTATGAATTTAAAGTGAGGTCAGTAAGAATAACATTTTTATTTTTCTCCAGGTTTCACCTGCAGCAGTTCAGGGGAGTTTGGACTTAACTAAGAATTTGATTTTTCCAAACAATTACAAAAAAAGAAAAAAAGGCAAGACAGCTGAAGACATGTGTCTGCATAATCCTAACCTACAAAACTTTTCACCAGTTGACCCTGGGTTTCTGCCTGTCCATCCTTTTTCTGCCATCCTGATTTCCTTGTACATCTCAATTTCTAGATCTTTGAACCTGCTGTGCCTTCTCCTCTGAACACTCTTACCCCAAATAGTCTCATGACTTGCTCCTTTACTTTATCTACACTTTTATTCAAAGGTGTATCTCAGAACTTTCATTCACTTATCTAAAATAGCATCTTCCACCCCTCACTATTTCCTCACTCTATTTTCTGTTATGGCATTTGCTGCTGTCTATCACAGCCTGTACTTATTTCCTGACACACTTTCAAGAATATATGCATATGAGGACAGAGGTTTAGTCTCTCCTATTTATCTGCAATTTAAGTTATACATGCTGTATAACTATATAACTGACACTCAAATATTTGTTGAAAAAATAAATGATTACTCAAAATATCTATTATGCAGAATCAATTCAGGTGTAATCTGTTTGATCATAGCATTAAATATTCTTACAGAAATGTGTATGGCAGTTTCTGCCTAATAACAGCAAAAATTTTAAATGAGAAACAAGATAAAGTACTTAAAACAGCATTTGTCAAATAAGGATTATTTCAGTTTTAATCATTAATTGTTAATAGAAATCACAATTGAAAACTGGGTAGTACTCAAGGTATAGTTTAGGTTTATATGTCCCAATATTTTGACTAATTACAAAATAAAAAGTGATTTAAAATTACATTTGATCTTTTAAGTTTTGATCATTGTAGCCATATCTTCAGTTCCATTATAAACATTATAAAGGAGGGTGGAATTAGACTCAATGATCTCCACAATACTGTCCATGTGCCTATGTAGAAGTACATCACACTGTGAGTGAAGTACTATCCCATTAGGTCACTTAGATTGTTCTCCAGTTGCTGTCTTGTTTTCTCCCATTTGTCTCTAATGGAGTTGTAAATGCTAAAGAATTATATGCTTTAAGGCAGATAGAGAGCGTGAAAATTCCTACAAAAGACAAAGTTGCATTTTTTCATAGATATGTACCTAGAGGAAAAAAATATATCTAGAATCAACCATATAGTTACCATCTTTAATTTATGAATTATGGGTTATATAATGTTCACTCTGAAATTTACATAATGCAGTTCTCTCTGAACTGAAAATCAGAGTAAATCATGAGGCCATTAAATTGCCTGGTTTGTTGTCACTGGATTGCTCTAAAATACCAAACTTGTCTTTGCAAAGACAACACACCATTTCAAAATATATACAGAAGTTTTACTATGTAAAATTGATAAATAAAATCTAATATTTGGAGTAATTTTAATGGATAATGAGGATTTTTTGTAGTGATTGATAAAGGCAATTCAAGGAATAAAATCAGGACTCCAGTTTAAAATTCCATCAGAATTAGAAATGAAAATGCCTGTTGTTCTTCTCAGTGTGTATGCTATTGATGTTTTTAACTTATATAAACTTATGGGCTGCAAGTGTCTACTAGATATATATCCAAAAATATTAAAATCAGTATGCCAAAGAGATACCTGCACTTCCATATTTATTACAGCACTACTCTCAGTTGCCAAGATTGTAAAGTACCCTAAGTGTACATCAACAGATGAACAGATAGAGAAGTGGCATATATACACAATTAACTGTTATTCAGCTATAAAAAAATAAGATTCTGTCTAATTTATTTTTGTTATTGTTATAATGGCCATTAGGACTTTCCTGTAAATGCTTTACCAAGGGCAATATCTACAAGCATTTTTCCTTCATTTTCTTTTAGAATCCTTACGGCTTTTTGTGGGTGGTGAGAAATATGGCTCCTATTTCATTCTTCTGCATTGTCTATCCAATTTTCCCAACACCATTTATTGAATACATCTTCTTTTCTCCAGTACATAATTTTGTCTGCTTGTTCAAAGATCAGTTGGCTGTATGTGAATGGTTTTATATCTGGGTTCTCTATTCTTTCCCATTGGTTTTATGATTCTATTTTTGTACCAATATCTTGCTGTTTTTGTTACTGTAGCCTTGTAGTATAGTTTGAAGTCTGATAATGTGATGCCTCCAGATTTGTTCTTTCTGCTTAAGATTGCTTTAGCTATTTGGATTCTTTTTTCAAAATGAGGCATAGAATTACTTTTCTAGATCTATTAAATATAATGTTGGTATGTTAACAGGATTGCATTGACTCTATTAAAAAACTTCTGCCTGGCTAAGGAAATAATCCATAGTGCAAGTAAACAACCTAGAGAATGGAAGAAACTTTTCACAAGCTATACATACAAAAAGGGCTAATAACCAGAATCCACAAAGAACTCAAGCAAATCAACACGAAAAAACAAACAATCCCATCAAAAAGTGGGCCAAAGACCTGAACAGAAGCTTTTCAAAAGGAGATAAACAAATTGCCTACAAACATAAAAAAAATGCTCCATCAGAGAAATGCAAGTTAAAACCACAATGAGATATCACCTTATCCAAGTTAAAATTGCTTTTATTAAAAAGTCCAAAAACAATAAATGCTGGCATGGATGCAGAGAGAAACCAATACTTACATACTTTTGGTGGGGATGCTTATTAGTATTGTAACCTCAGTGAAAAACAGTATAGAGATTCCTCAAAGACTAAAAGTAGACCTACCATTTGATCCAGTAATCTCACTAGGAGAATTTACCAAAAGGAAAAGAACTCATTTTACCAAAAAGACACCTGTACTTGAATATTATTGCAGCACAATTCATAATTGCAGAGATGTGGAATGAACTCAAATGCCCATCAATTCATGGATAGATTAATAATATGTATTTCATAAAATAGTATAAAAGGATAAGTTAATGCCTTTTGCAACAATTGGGATGGAACAGGAGACCATTCTCCTAAGTGAATTATCTAAACAATGAAAAAACAAACATCACATGTACTCACTATTAAATTGGAACTAACCAATGAGCATTCGTGTGAACAGAGGGAGGTAAAAGTCTAGAGGGGTAGAAGAAGAAAAGGATGGATGAAAACCTACATAACAAGTACAAAGAACACTATCAAGGTGATGGGCACACTTACAGCCCTGACTCAAGTGTTACAAAAGCAATCCACATAACCCAAAACATCTGAACACCCATAATGTTTTGAAATAAAAAATATATAAATATGGAAATAAATGCTAGGAGTCAATTATGATAGAAGGTGATATTGCATCTGACAGGATCTTTATGCCAATGTTAAGTAGCATATGAAAGCCAAACTTTTAGAAGTTTAGAAGAAAATGTGGAGCTATTTATATTCTTGGAGTCAAGAAAGATTTCTTATATGACACTGACTAGAAAGATTGAATCAATTTTACTACACTTAAAACTTCTGTACTTTTAAAAGATGTATAACAAAAGCAGAAAATAAGAATCCATAAACTGAGAGAAAACTACATATAATAAAATAATAGTTTTTAGAATATATAAAGAACTCTTACCTATTAATAGAAAAAAGAATGCAACAGAAAGAACACAAGAGGAGATTATTAGGGCAACAACTCTACTAAAACGGGAATAAACTTGAACTGATACTTTAAAATAAGGACATCCAAATGGCAAATAGGAATATAAAATGATGCTCAGTCATTAGCCATTAAGAAAATGCTTACTAAAACCATAATTATAAATTACTACATAGCCACCAGAATGGCTAAAATTGAGATGACTTAAAAATTGATGTTGATGAGAATACAACAGAAACACTCATACACTAATGGGAGTTCAAGTTGGTACAACCACTTTGAAAAATTTGCCAGTCTCTATTAAAAAGCAAAATAGGGTGGTGCCTGTGGCTCAGTGGGTAGGGTGGCAGCCCCACATGCCAAGGGTGGCAGGTTCGAACCCAGCCCTAGCCAAACTGCAACAAAAAAACCAGGCGTTGTGGCAGGTACCTGTAGTCCCAGCTACTCGGGAGGCTGAGGCAAGAGAATCGCTTAAGCCCAAGAGCTAAAGGTTGCTGTGAGCTGTGATGCCACAGCACTCTATGGAGGGCAATAAAGTGAGACTCTGTCTCCAAAAAGAAAAAAAGCTAAATATTTTAAACTAGTAAAATATCACTGAATATATGTTTAATCTTCCACAAAAGTTCTATAAGCATTGTCCTTTGGTGGGCATGCGAACTCATTAGACTTGACTAACACCTGAATACCTGTCTAAAATTGTGAAAACAACTTGTGCATAGCCAAGACCAATGCATGCACAAGCCCACCAAGAGACTTGTACAAGAATGTTTATAGGAGCTTTATCAAAATAGCACAAAATGGAAAGTGTTCAAATGCTAACACAATCGCTAAGTAGATAAGGTATATTTGTACATATATAGTAACAAAAATAATGAACATATTACTGCATGTAACAACATGAATAAATTATGGTTAGTGGAAGAAGCTAGACAGAAAAAGTTTACATTATATGAAGCCATTTATTTGTTATTCAAGGGTTGGCAAAACTGATCAACAGTGATAAAAGTCAAAACCATTGTTTCCCTATGGTGGTAATTTTACTGATTTCAAAATGGCATAAGGAAATCTCTGAGGTCCCAGAAATCTTCCATATCTTTGTTAGTGATTATGAAATGTACAGGTATTTTAAAAATTAATTGACCAATTCACTTAATATATTCACTTTATATCTTTTCTGAAAAGTTCACCAGCTTTTTTGAAAAATTCGCCATACCCTTAAATATCTATGTGAGCTATATCTCAGTTAAAAGAAAAGAAGGAAAGTAAAGGAGATAAAAGGAAAGGAAAAGGGGAAAGGAAAAAGGGAAAGTTAAGGTAGCCTTCTAAATTACCAACTCATTTTAAATTCATTGCTGGCTCTGAATAACTTCATGTATAGTGCTGATAAAAGGGCAATGACCTCAACTTTTATTCAAAGATAAAAATAAATTTAGAAAATAATGACAGGACATATAAAAAGTAAAACCTAGCCAACTTTAATTAGCAGGTATAATTAAGAATGAATATTTATGCTGAGTATATAAGACTGAATGTGGGTGCGCTTTCAGGAAAATGTAGCTACTTTTCTAATCTACCATATCTTCTAATAGAAGCCTCTAGACTTTCCATTTTTCTTTTAAAATAATTAGCATAAAAGGCAACATTTGTGTTGAAGTAACTAACGCATTGTCTTGAAAAGCAGTTAAAAAAATTCATGAGCTTCTTGTTATTTCAGACATTGCCTGAAAATGGAAAAGACTTAAAAATTATGCATAGCCCACGCCAAGGAACACAATCTTTACAACCCAGTGAAAAGTCCTCTGGGTGGCTCGGTGACCTAGCACAGAAGTTACGGCGCCAGCCACATACAGCAAGGCTGGCAGGTTTGAACCCAGCCTGGGCCAGCTAAACAACAATGACAGTTGCAACAAAAAAATAGCCAGGCGTTTTGGTGGGCAGCTGTAGTCCCAGTTACTTGGAAGGCTGAGGCAAGAGAATTGCTTAAGCCCAAGAGTTGGAGATTGCTGTGAGCTGTGACAGCACAGCACTCTACTGAGGGTGACATGATGAGACTGTGTCTCAAAAAAAAAAAAAAAAGAAAAGAAAGAAATGTCCTCTGGGCCCTATTGGCAAACCCTGTAGAAGTAGAATATTGAGGTAAGAAAATAGACCGTGTTGTTTGAGAAAGCTTATGTCTTGAGGAAAATATATATATATATATTTGAAATTAGAGTTATTAATTTCTTATATAAATTGTCAGTAATTCTGTATCATGCTTACCTAAATAAAATTTTATTATCAAATTCCATGAATGTACAACCTCTAAAAATGTCATTTTCTGAGAATCGTACGTCCTAAAAAGAAAAAAAAAGCATATACCATGTGACTATATATACCCCTAGACAAAGAGCCTACAGACAGACAGAGAGGGAGAGAAAGAGCACTTTTCTCTCCTGACTCCAGTTTTCTCTCTGCCAGGAGCTGTGGCACTTCTGTATTCTTTTCTATAAATAAATCCTGTCTTACCACTGGGAAAAAAAAAAAAAGCAGATATAGTAATGTCTTCTCCTATAGGCAAATTTAATAAAATTGTCTATGAAAATTCCAATGAGAAAAATAGCTAGAATACAGAAAACACATTACTTTTTTTTATATTTCAATTCTTTTTAAAGTTCATGATAAATTATTTTAAAATGAGGAACACAGGGAGTTACATATTATAGAAATAACTCATTCAATTCTTCTAAAGATTCTGAAAAATGTAATATAATGCCATTTCCTAAAGCTTTATCTTATCTCTGAGTTGTTTATCTCTTTAATTTTATATTTTTCCCAGGGAAAAAGTCTATTTTTTTGGCCTTTTTTCATCTTCTCTTCTTTTCTTATAGGTGAGTCTTTCTGACTCAAAGCAGGAGCAGACTAGAGGAGCAGAGCCAAAGCAAAACAGGTATGCCTCATGTGCTTGTGCTTTGCTTTGTTACATATCACAGTTATTGCATTTTTTACAAATTGAAGGTTCGCGGCAGCCCTGCATGGTGCAAATCAGTCAACACGGTCTCTCCTACAGCATGTGCTCACTTCAAGTTTCTATGTTGTATTTTTGGTAATTCTTCCAAAATTTTCCAAAATTTCAAACTTTTTTCATAAATATTTTATCTGTTTATCATGATCTGTGTTTTTGTTTTTTGTTTTGTTTTTTTTTTTGCAACAGACTCTCATTCTGTTGCCCTGGGTAGAGTTCAGTGGCTTCACTGAAGCTCACTACTGCAACCTCAAGCAATTCTCCTATCTCAGCCTCCCCAGTAGCTGGAACTATAGGCACCTGGCTAACTTTTTTTGGGTAGAGACAAGGTCTCACTCTTGTTCATTCTCAAACTACTGAGATCAAGCAAACCCCTACCCCCGTGGGACTCCCAGAGTGCTAGGACTACAGGCATGAACCATACCCATAGAAGACAGGATATTTAATCCATAAATGTGTGTGTTCTAGAAGGTTCACCAGCCATACCTTCATTTCCATCCCTCTTCTTTGCCCTTCCCATTTCCTGAGACATAACAATATTGAAATTAGGTTAATTAAGAACCCAACAACACCATCTAAGTGTTTAAGTAAAAAAAAAAAAAATACATCGCTCACTTTCAAGCAAAAGCTAGAAATGATTAAGTTCAGTGAAAAAGGCATGTAAAAAGGCAGGATAGGTTGATAATTAGGCCTCTTGTACTAATAGTTAGCTAAGTTATGACTGCAAAGGAAAAACTTGGGGGAGGATTCAAAGTGCTACACCAGGCTCAGCGCCTGTAGCACAGTGGTTACTGCATCAGCCACATACACCGAAGGTGGTAGGTTCTAACCCAACCCCAGCCAACTAAACAACAATGGCAACTTAACAACAAATAGCCAGCTGCTATGGTGGGCACCTGTAGTCCCAGCTACTTGGGATGCTGAGGCAAGAGAATTGCTTAAGGCCAAGAGTTTGAGGTTGCTGTGAGCTGTGACACAACAGCACTCTACCAGGGTGACACAGTGAGACTCTATCTCAAAAAAAAAAAAAAACCAACAACAACAAAGTGCTACACCAGTGAAAACATGAAAGATAAGAAAGAAAAAACAGCCTTGTTGATGGTAAGAAGAAAGTTCGATTGTATAGAAGACTAAACCAGCCACAACATTCCCATATGCCAAACCCTAATCCAGAGAAAAGACCTGAGTTTATTTAATTTTGTGAAGACCAAGAAAGGTGAGAAAGCTGTAGAAGAAAAGTTGGAAGCAAGCACAGGTTGCTTCATGGGGTTTAAGGAAAGAAACTATCTCTTACATAAAAGTGAAAGTGAAGTAGCAAGTTCTGGTGTAGAAGTTGCAGCAATGTATCCAAAGACCTAGCTAACATTGTTGATGAACTTGACTACAGTAAATAGATTTTCAGTGTAGACAAAACAGCCTTATAACAGATGAAGATGCTGTGTAGGATTTTCATAGCTAGAAAGGGGAAGTCAAGGCCTGGCTTCAAAGCTTCAAAGAATAGGCCAGCTCTCTTGTTAAGGGCTAATGCATCTGATGATTTTAAGTTGAAGCCAGTGCTCATTTAACATTCTGAAAATCTTAAGGACCTTGAGAATTATGCTAACTCTATTTCATTTGCACTGTATAAGTGGAACAACAATGCCTGGATGATAGCATATCTGTTTACCAATTTACTGAATAGTTATGTTTTACTGAGCAGTATGGGCCCACTGTTGAAACCTACTTCTCAGAAAAAAAGACTGGCAATGCATCTGGTTGTCCAAGAGCTCTGATAGAGATACACAGGAGATTAATGTTGATACATTATTGCTGATCCAGTACCCATTCTGTAGCATATGGATCAGGAATACCTTTGATTTTCTAGTCCCATTGTTTGAAAAATACATTTTGTAAGACAATAGTTGATTTGGATAATAATTCCTCTGATGGATCTTAGAAGGGTAAATTGAAAGCCTCTCAAAATGATTTGTAATTCTAGATGTCACTCAGAACATTTATGATTTGTAAGAGGGGAAACTATGGACATTAACAGGAGTTTGGAAGAAGTTGATTCCAACCTTCATGTTTAACTTTGAGAGGTTGAAGACTTCAATGGAGAAGTAACTGCAGAAATGGTGACAATAGCAAGAGAACTAAAAATAAAGGGGAACCTGAAATATGACTGAATTGCCAGCATCTCATGATTAAACTTGAGCAGATGAAGAGTTGCTCCTTATGGAAAAGCAAAAAGAGCAGTTTCCTGTGATGGAATCTATTCCTGGTGAAGATGTTATAACGTTGTTGAAATGACAATAACATATTTAGAATATGACATAAACTTAGTTGATAAAGCAGCTCCAGAGTTTGAGAGGATTGACTCTAAATCTGAAAGAAATTTTACTGTGAGTAAAATGCTATCAAACAGCATCTCATGCTACAGAGAAGTCTTTTGTGACAGAAAGACTTAACCAATGTAGCAAACTTCACTGCTGATTGTCTTTATTTTAAGATATTTCCACAGCCACCCAAATCTTCAGCACCCTGATCAGTGAGCAGCCATCAACATAAAGGCAGAAGCCTCCAGCAGCAAAAAGATTGCAACTTGCTGAAGGCTCACACGACCATTAGCCCTTGTGGCAATAAAGTAATTTTTTATTAAATTACATACACTTTAGACATAATGCTAATGTATACTTAATAGACTACAGTATAATGTAAACATATCTTCTTTATGTAATGGGAAACAAAAACATTGGAGTGATCTATATTATTGCAATACCCTGTTTATTGCAGGGATCTGGAACCAAACCCATAATATCTCTAAAATATGCTTCTATAACATAGAGATTAACTGAAAGTTTAATCATTTACTGTCTCAGCAGAAAATAGCTCACAGCGGTTGGGTAATATGAGACCACTTTCATGTTGTATCCCAGCTATAAAGAAATCTGAAGAGACGGTAAAAGTGTAGTTTTTTTCTTGTTTTGTTTTGGGTTTTTTTGCAGTTTTTGGCTGGGGCTGGGTTTGAACCCGCCACCTCTGGCATATGGGGCTGACGCGCTACACCTTTGAGCCACAGGCACCGCCCAAAAGTGTAGTTTTTGTATGCAATTGAGACTGTTTCCTGCTTAAAATGGATTATTATAACTAGAAGATAGTTTACATAAGTTCTATGCTAACCACGAAAATACCTAGAAAAACATGCAAAAGAAAAAAGAGAAAGGAATTAAATATCAATACTAAAAAGTAATACAATTCATAGGAAGACAGGAAGAAAGGAAAAAGCGAACAAAAGAACTATATGACAAAAAATAATTAACAAAGTGGCAATAGTAAGTTCTTCCCTATCACTAATTACTTTAAATGTAAATAAATTAACCTACAACCAAAAGATGTAAAGCAGCTGAATGGATTTTAAAAAATCAATATTCAACTATATGCACCTCTAAGAGACTGAATTTAGATTTAAGGACACATATACACTGAAAGTGAAGTAATAGAAAAACATATTTCATGCAAATGCTGACCAAAGATAGTAAGGTGGCTATCATTCTACCATACCAAATAGATTCTACATGAGAAACTATCAGAAGAGACAAAGGATGTAACAAATAAAAGTATCCACTCACTAGAAAGATACAATATAAATAAATTGTGCACCCAACATCAGAGCACCAAATACATGTAAACATTGACAGAACCAAGGGAACAAATGGAGATCAATACAATAATATCAGGAGATTTCAATATTCCACTTTCAATAAAGAATAGAAGACCAAGGCAGAAAATCTATTAGAAACAGCAGACCAGAACAATGCTGGAGAGCAAATGGACCTAATAGACATATATATACAAACTATTTCACCAAACAGCTGCAGAACATGCATTTGAATTAGATACCAATTCAATAGAAACTAGAAATCAATAGCAGAAAGAAAAGTGAAAACTTTACAAATATGTGGAAATAAAATACTACACATTTTTTTATTTTATTTACATATAATTGACAATATTTTTATATTTACAGGGTGCAATGAGATGTTTTGCTATACGGTGTAGAAAGATTGATTCAAGCTAGTAAACAATATAGTCTTGAACAACTACTGAGTCAAAGAAGAAATCAAAAAGGAAATGAGGAACTGCCTCAATATAACAAAAATGAAACATAATTACCAAAGTCTATGCAAGGCAGCAAAAGCAAACTAAGAAGGAACCTCATAGCAATAAACACCTACATAAAAAAGAAAAAAGATTTCAAATAAACACCCTACCTGTAAATCTCAAGGAACTAGAAAAATAAGACTAAGCTAAGACCAAATTTAGCAAATGGAAATTGATAAAGTTTAAAGCACAAATAAACAAAATAAATAAGAGGGAAAAAATCAATAATACTAAGAGTTGGTTTTTCGAGACAAACAAAATTGACAAACTTTGAACTAGACTAAATAAAAGAGAACTATGACTCATAAATAAAAAAGTACTCCATGACTGAATTATTGTACACAACTATGACTCAATAAAAAATAATTAAAAAAAAAAAATTAAATAGGAGACATTACGACTAGTGCTACAGAAAGAAAAGGAGCACAAGAGACTATGACGGTTACACACAAATTGGATAAATTAGAAGAAATAAATACATTCTTAGAAACATACAGCCTAACAAGACTGAATCATGAAGAAATATAAAATCTGAAAAGAATTATAACTATAAAGAGATTGAATCAATAATCAAAACCTCCCAACAATGAAAACCAAGGACCAGATGGCTTCACTGGTGAAGTCTGCCAGACAATTAAAGAAAAATTAACACCAATCCTTCTCAATTTTCCAAAAAAATTGAAGGGAATAGAACACTGTCAAACTCATTTTCTGAAGCCACCATTACTCTGATACCAAAGCCGGACAAGGACAAGAACACTACTAGAAAAGAAAATTATATCTACTAAATCTCCTCTAGACAAAGGAGTAAAAACTCTCAACCAAATACTAGCAAATTAAACTCAATAGCAAATCAAAAGGATCTTACATCATAACCAAGTGGGATTTATCCCTAAGATGCAAAGAAATTTCAATCTATGCAAATAAAGAAATGTGATACACACATTAATAAAATGAAACATAAAAATCCCATTACCATCTGGCTAGTTGCAGAAAAAGACATTTAACAAATTCAATACTCTTTCATGATAAAAACTCTGAACAACTTACAAATATAAGGAAACCATCTCAACCTATTAAAGGCACTAGGTGATAAACCGAAAGCTGACCTTCACGCTCAATGGTGAAAAACTGAAAGCTGTTCCTATAATATCAGGCATAAGAACTAAGGCACTTTCACCACTTTTATTCACCATGGTAGTGGCAATTCTAGCCAGAGCACCTTGGGAAGAAAAAAAATAAACATTATCAGAATCAGAAAGGAATTGTCTATTTGCAGTTGACATGTTCATTTTGACTCCTCCAAAAAACTTTCAGAGATAATAAACAAATTTAGTAAAGCTACAAGATACAAAATTAACATACAAAAATCAATTGCATTTTTTTACACTACAGTGAACTATCCAAATAAGAAATTAAGAAAACAACCTCATCTACAATAGTATCCAAAGAATAAAATTCTTGGGAATAAACCTCAACCAGGGAGATGAAAGATTTATACACTAAAAACCTGAAATCACTGATAAAAGAGTTACAGAAGGCATATATAAACCAAAAGACATCTTGTGTTTATGAATTGTGAGTCTTAATATTAAATATCCATACTTTAGTAGTTTATTAGTCAAGGGACAACTGACTGCTAAACTACTGTTTAAAGTCCAACCAACATAGCTCCGTCTTTATAGTAGAAAGAAAAAACTAAATACTCTCTGGAATCATTATTCTTGGTTTTCCTTTACTTTTATTCCCTTTATTTACTTTGACCCTATGACTTATACTATGTAAGAGAATGTCACACACACAGTTGACTGTCATTGAGTTATTGTTCTTGTTCTTAATCCTTCCTTCTCGCCCCTTGCCATTGTCTGTATGCCTTCCAATTTCACTCTCAAAGGTTCTTTCCTACACATCTGTGTCCAGACATCCTTCCCGTTATCCTGCTCCCCTCAGCTTCATGTCTGTGATTAGCTCATTTCAGGAAGCAAAAAGGTCCTTCATAAAGAAGAACTTAACACAGGTCTCCTTACAATTTTTTCTCAATACTCCCTTCTCTCAAAACTGCTCCATACCCTCACATTCCTCTTCTCTCCAAATAGTTTCTTCCAGAACACTGTAGCATTTCTCTTGTGAGACAAATAATTTCAACTCATTATTATAAAGCACAACCATTTCATTTACTGAATTTGCTCTTCTGGAATCATAATATCAATCAATAAAGACAGGATTAAAATAAAGCTCCAGTTATAAACACACTGTTACTTCCATCGGTGCCTGTATGAGCCTCTGGTTTCGTAACGAGTGACAATGCCAACAGTCTTCCACTTTTGATTATGGCCAGAACTCATTCTTATGAGTCTTAGAGAAAAAAAATCTCTTTAATCTATTTAATTTAAGCCATCTTTGCAAGAGCAAACATGGCATGTTCAAAGCAAAGCAAGATGTGAGGGCTAGAATGGGGCCGAAGGCAGGAAGGCAGGACAAGAAACCTGGAATGAAAGGTTTATTCAATTAGTTGCCAGAAATTAAATTGAGTGCCTTCTGTATACCAGGCACTAGAAGCTGCAGATACATCAGCAATGAAAGTTGAGGATGATTATGGAAAACTTGAGACTATTGTTCCCAGTCCTAGAAAAGTATGCAGTAGTATGAAAGAACTGACATGCTCATATTTTTTAAAAATAACTGGCTATGACTTGTATTGCAGAGCAAAGAATGGAACAGAAAGGACTATAGAAGAGAAAATAGTAAAGTTCTCATATCAATGATTAAGATAAGGGACCAATGAGAATGAGAACACCAAACAGTTACGGTGGCAGTGGGATCAGAGTCAGAAAATATCTAATTAAATGATAGGGGTTTAAGAATATCAGTAAATAAAATGACTTTTTAATCCCATGGAATTGAAAAATGTTTTATTTAATAGTTGATAACCATATCCAGTAACTGTTACAACTTTACAAATATTTTATATTAAAAAATCATGTTAATAAATTCAGTGGGGTTTTAGTAATATCTATTTTACTTTCATAATTCATAATTTATGATAGCAGAGCATAAATGAAAACAAGAATGGACTAAAGGTGCTGTCAGAAGCAGACTTATTTGGGGGAGAGTTGAGAAGATAAGCACTTATGCTAAGATATCTTCTTTATAATTATTTTGTATAATCCACTCATCTTTTTATCAAATCTTACTTTTCCTCTTTTTTAAAAATAAGTCATTTAGAGACAAATTCTTTCTAAATGTGTTTAACAAATTTTACACTAAATAATGTTGTCCCTGTTCGTTTAAGAAAGACCTAAAACGTAATTACCTTATTTTAACTAACTTAAGTAATTGTGTTTTAAAGTCAAAATTATACAAACAAACCCACACTTGGGACATTTCTTTTATAAAGCATCGGTAAGTTTTACCCCTTGAACTTGAAATATCAAATAATTCCAGAATGATAAGTCAGGCAGCTGTTAATGCAAAAGTTCCACAGACTTAGCGAACCCTGTAACCTAAAATTGGTTTTCTGATTCCACACTGATTTGACGCTTTGTGCCAGATACCTCACAACCATCCTGAGAAGGAGTATTTTCCAAATGAAGAATTAAATTTTTTAAAAAAAATACACTATCTCCCTGACTCATAAATAGTAGAATCGATCTCAAATTCGGTGCTCTTTTTTTGTATTGCTAAGATATCATCTCAAATAATTAGTTGCATGCACAGTGACAAAGTAACAGGAAAAATTCAGCACGGAAAAGGAGTTCCAGATTAAAAATGGAACAAATTTCATGGAAGGCAAAAGGTGCTCTCCTTTTGAGTGTGAGAAATACTCCACTTTCCTCATATCTAACATGCAGTTACCAGGAGAGCCTAAACTGGGTCATTTTTATTGCAAGTTTACAGTCATCTGACTTATTACTATGGCCCTTCAAAACCACTTACAGCAGGAGCTTCCAGACTATCTTTCAGCAGGATAATGGAAATATTCTCAGGAAAACATTTCTTTCTCTGTCATAGAGATGTCTCTGAGCATATGGCCCACTCTATGGCTCAGTTTCAGATTCCCCTTTGCAGTTTAAACTACTCTTTGCAGAATTAATCATCAATATTGTTAAAACTGCAGATGGGGCCCTGTAGGGTAGAAGAAGCTGAGTAGAGCAGACAAGTTAATAAGCAAGAAAAATATGGGCAGATATTGGTATCACGGCCTACTCGCAGACAGGATTTCTAAGAGTAATATGATATGGGATACAACTGAACTACCAAATCCTTCTCAAGGTTATAAATTTAACAGATAAAATAACAGAAAATATAAGCAAATGATTAAATACCTTATCTTTTCATGACAAAAATAAGGCTAGAAAAGAAAAAATGAAAATAATTTCTCTCTATCATCTCTATTAAGTAAAATGATTTTTTATTATTCTATTTCATAGCAGAAAAATTCTCCCAATGAGTAATGTAAAGAATAAAAAGTACACTGTAAATTTACTTCCATAATAGTAACTTAACGAATATAGAAAATATGGTTGCTTTTACCAATGTTATATGTTTTGATGCTACTAATCAATAGCAAATGAAACCATTAGAAAGAGAATGACATGGAGTTGCAAGTCCCCATGATTAAATAAATAGAAAATGAGCCAAAAAGACTTCCCTACCCCACGAGTTCTTCCTTCTATCACGTACAATCCCTCCTGAAATTATTGAATCAATTTTTTTAATTAAATCACAGCTGTGTACATTAATGCAATCATGGGGTGCAATGTGCTGATTTTATATACAATTTGAAATATTTTCATCAAACTGGTTAACATAGCCTTCACTGCATTTTCTTAGTTATTGTGTTAAGACATTTATATTCTACACCTAGCAAATTTAACATGCACCCTTATAAAATGCACCATAGGTGTGGTCCCACCAATTACCCTCCCTTTACCCATCCTCGCTCCTCCCCTCCCCTCCCTCTTCCTTTTCCCTTTCTTCTTGGGCTTTAATTGGGTTGTAGCTTTCATAAGAAAGCTATAAATTGGTTTCATGGTAGGGCTGAGTACAATGGATACTTTTCTTCCATTCTTGAGATACTTTGCTAAGAATCCATCCATGTTCCAGCTCCATCCATGTAAACGTGGAAGAGGTAACGTCTCCATCTTCCTTTAAGGCTGCACAGTATTGGTGCTGGTGTGATTAACTGCAATGTGGAATACTTAACTTTGCATATCTTGGACTTCAGTTGCTATACGGAACCTCGTTTGTGAAGAACACCAAGGAGTTGGAAGTGCAGAGCCTGATGAGCTCATTGGTGGCCTCAAAGGGAGAGGAAAGGATTTCTTAGATGTGACATCTGAGGCAGGGCTGTGAAAGTCAAGTATGATAAGGAAATATCAATTGTTAGCCATGGAAATATAGTAATTGATGACTTTTGAGCAGACTAAGCAAACTTTTTTTGTCAAGGGCCAGACAGTAAATACCTTAAGTTTTGAGGGCCATTTGGTCTGTTTTGCAACTATTTGACTCTGTCATTGCAGCAAAAAGCAGCTGTAGACAGGACATCTATGAGTGGTTGTGGCTGTGTTCCAATTAAATTTTATTTATAAAAACAGTGATGCAATGTGGCCCCTGGGCCATACCTTGCCAACTGATTTTTGCCTCAGAGGAAAGGAAAGGGACAGGGGCAACTTTGCATTTATTCAGTACTTACCATGTGCTAGACACGTAACAAACTCTTTTGCCCTGAAGTTAGTTTATTTATTTTGAGACAGAGCCTCAAGCTGTCACCCTGGATAGAGTGCCATGGCATCACAGCTCACAGCAACCTCCAATTCCTGGGCTCAAGCGAGTCTCTTGCCTCTGCCTCCCAAGTAGCTGGGCCTACAGGCGCCTGCCACAACG
>CAUYRH010019935.1:0-15815 GCA_963574655.1 Perodicticus potto | reverse complement strand
GAAAAACATACCTTGTTCATGGTTGGGAAGAATCAATATTGTCAAAATGTCTATACTTCCCAAAGCAATATACAATTTCAATGCAATGCCTATTAAAGCTCCACTGTCCTATTTTAAAGACCTTGAAAAACTATTGCTTCGTTTTATATGGAATCAGAAAAAACCTCGAATAGCCAAGACATTACTCAGCAATAAAAACAAAGCAGGAGGGATCATGCTACCAGACCTGAGACTGTACTATAAATCAATAGTGATCAAAACAGCCTGGTACTGGCACAAAAACAAAGAGGTAGATATTTGGAATAGAAGAGAGAACCAAGAGATAAGCCCAACTTCTTACCGCTATTTGATCTTTGACAAACCAATTAAAAACATTCAGTGGGGAAAAGACTCCCTATTTAACAAATGGTGCTGGGAAACCCGGCTGGCGACCTGTAGAAGATTGAAATTGAACCCACACCTTTCACCACTAATGAAGATAGACTCACAATGGATTAAAGATTTAAACTTAAGACATGAAACTATAAAAATACTAGAAGAAAGAGCGGGGAACACTCTGGAATGCATCGACCTGGGCGAATACTTCATGAGGAGGCCCCCTTAAAATCTATTTTTCAAATAATCCCTTGACCTAATAGCTTGAATGTTTCCATATATTTAAGAAAAAATGTTCAGAGTATACAAAGTCTCCTCAATAATAATAGAGACTTAAATATGCTCCTCTGAGTTTTATGAGGTCTGCAAAATTTTCATAATGAAACTAACCAAGTCTACATAAGAAGAAAAAAACTTTATATCAATTCATTCTGAGTATAAGTGAAATGATTTATAAAATATTAACCAAGCACAACTTGAAAAATATAATATACTTGCATTAAAATGAGTTTATGTTAGAAAATCAAATGTTGGCTCGGCATCTGTGGCTCAACGGGTTAAGGCACCAGCCACGTACACCTGAGCTGGCAGGTTCGAATCCAGCCCGGGCCTGCCAAACAACAATGACGGCTGCAACCAGAAAATGGCTGGGCGTTGTGGCGGGCATCTGTGGTCCCAGCTACTTGGGAGGCGGAGGCAGGAGACTCACGTGAGCCCAGGAATTGGAGGTTGCTGTGAGCTGTGATGCCACGGCACTCTATCCAGGGTGACAGCTTGAGGCTCTGTCTCAAAAAAAAAAAAAAAAAGAAAATCAAATGTTGCTATATGTTCAAATATCAATCAGAATTTTCCAACTATGAGTAGATGATACATAATTATCATCATCTTACTATATGAAGAATTAGCATTAACAAATTTAACACTAATAATTAGAATAAAATTCTATAGCAAACTGGGAACAGAAGATATTTTCTAAATTTCACATAAAATATATTTAAAGAAAGAACAGAACAACAACAATGAAAATTTACCAAACAACCTGTTTTTTTTTATTTTTTTTGAATAGGAAAAAGCTAAGTCACATGCTATCATATGTCTTATCTTACATTTTATTGGTGAATCTGGCTAGTCTAATCAACAAGGAAAATGAATTAAACATACAAGTATTAACAAGAAACAAAACCTGACAGTTAATAATTTATGATTTTGTACATAGAAATGTATCTATTGCTATTATTAGAATTCACAAGCAAGATTAGCAGGTGGATTGAAAGGAACAATGAATTAAGTTGTCTTTATTTAAATCAATTTTATCAGTTTATGTTTATATCAAAGATGTTTTAAAAAATCTTTCATTTAAAGATACCAGATACAATAGATAAAAGAATATCAAATGCCTGGAAGTAAATCTACGAAAAGCAAACACCAAAAAGCTCTAACTATGTATAAAACACAAGAATATGTGCACATGTTTACACACATGTATCAAAACACACCTTTTCTCACCTTTAGGTTCACCTGTCACTTCACCTTTCTCAACACCTGCACACATCTCCACAAAATATCTCCTACTTACACTAAATTTATATAAATCTTCACCTATACCAAACATAAACTACCACACTTTCCAAAATACATATGGCAAGTGTATTCTAAAATTTACATGGAAATGCAAAGATCCTAAAATAGTAAGCAATAGAGAAGGCCAAAGAAGATTAAACTACATGATTTTCTAAAAATACTAAACATTTAAAGTAACAAAACATTATAGTATTAGCTGTGGCTCAATGGAACAGAATCGAGTCTATAAATGAATGAACTTCATTTTTAACTTTTCCTCTCTAGTGTTTAACATAACAACTGATTCAAGTATCTTTGTAGACTACATTTTGTTAAAACTTTGTCTTTTATGCTGGATAGAAATTCTGTGATACTGTTAGCCAGCTAACTGTGACCCATAAAGTCTAGAGACTGTTAGGTAGGTTATATAAATTTGAGATTGTTAATTGGCATCAAGATTATGGGAGCTCTTGTGTGCATTTGGAAGTTGAACTGTATAAATGGATAGTTTCATAAACCCAAGACCAGAAGAACCCTTTACAAGATGAGTATTGAATATATGTCTGATCCTGTCACTCTCTGCACAAAACCTACTAATGGCTATCTCTTTTAATCAGAGTAAAAGTCAAAGTCTTTAAAGTGATCTATAAGCCTCCGTGCCTCGCTTACCACTTTCATCTCACTTCCTCTGCTCTATTCTTAATACTTGGAGCCAACTGACATTCTCATGTTTGCTAAGCGTGCAGGTGTTGGGGAAGTGAACTGCAGCTCAGGTTTACATTCAAATTTTCAAAGAAGCTCTCTTTGCCCATTGTGATACTTCAACTTTGTACATATTTCTTTCCTGAATTATTCTCTTTCTCCATTTAGCAGTGTTTAACATACAATATAAATTGTTTCTAATGTATTTATTTTGTCTCTTTCAGATTGATATGAGGATACAAATGTTTAGGTTACACTGTGTCATTTCTAAGATAAATTTCAAGTTGTAGCTGAGCTCTTCACTTAGTCTTGTTTATTTTCTTTTATTGTTTCATTTACTATAGTGTGAGCTCCATGTGAACAAGTATTTTTGTATTCATTGCTGAATTCCTAATATTAATAAGTGAGCTTAGAATAGAGTATATTCCATGAATATTGTTTTTCATAAAAAAGGAAGTGAGGAAGGCAGAACTGAAACTTTCTAATGTATATTTCTTGTGTCTTCTACAGTGGTCTCACCCTTAAGGATTTATGTTCATTTTGGTGATAAAGTAGGTGAGGTAATGAATGTAACATAGATAGTGGAATAATTCAGAGAAATATGGAGAAAAGTTTAATCTTGATATTTATTATTGGATTTCCATGCTGCTACTCCCACATCTAGTGTTGTCAGAACCCATGAAATTCAACATGGTTGTCAAGAGAAGCATGATGGCGATCATATTCTGATTGGAAATTGCTATGAATTTCATAGCCTTTTGAAAAGATTGAAAGAAGTGTGTGGAAATATTTTTGAGAGATGGATACCCTTAATGAAATATCTAATTAAGCTATTTAAATGAATAGGGTCGGAGGCTACCCTACCCACTGGATTTCTCAAATGAATGCTTTTTTAATTCATTTATCATTGATTATTTGGCAGTTGGTTCAGAATGCTCACAAAAGCTAAAATTGAAGTAAATATAACAAAATGTTTCAGCATCTACACGAGATTCTTCATGATCCAAATGTGAAGATGTCTTTCAAATAACTTTTGTAAATCTGCAATTTTTCAATATTTTGCCTGACATTAGGGTTGAGTTTGATTTTAATTAAGAATCTCAACGATTTTAAATGTTGCACTTTGTTTGCAGTCAAAAATGCCTTTTAATTCAAATTTCATTACCATAACTCATTTTCCATGTAATGTTTTACCAATGAAGCTTTCCAGCTGAAATTTATTTATCTGTGGAATTAATTACTTTCATTCAGCCTTCATTCATATTCCCATTCCTCCTCAAATGACACACTGGTGAAATGTAGAGTTGGTCTTATGTACTCCTCTTGTTTGTTGGCATTATGCACAATTCTATATTAACCAGACAGTCATTTGTTACTTTAGAGAATCAGATTACTCTATGCCAAGGTGAATGTCTCCCTCTCATTTTATCATTCTATGTTAAAGTAGTCAAAATTTCCTTCCTGAGTATCTCTCAATAGCTGATAAATATTGACTCATTTTACCAAATAATAAGATTGTTCTAATTAGTTGACATCTCTGAAAATCCAATAAAGACTGATTTTCTTGGGGGAAAGAAATTATCCTATTCCACTTGGACATAAAAAGGTCAAATATTGGCATAATCGGCAAAGGTTTCATTGCCCTTTGTGAAGAAAGTTATGTTTAAAGTAAAAGTCATCCAGTATGCCACTGGAGTGTTAACAGGTTAATACTAAAAGCAAATCATCTTGCCCCTGAAGGTAATGAGATTGTTAAAATGATAAAAATTATTCAGTAATATAAATATTAATTTTAAAAATAAAATTAAAACAATATATTGTTTGTATAATTACAGCTTTCCAATGGCAAAATTTTAAAGCTTTAGAATTCATGGAAAGAACAGCAAAATGGCAATGAACATATTTTATACCTTGAATGATAGTGCCAAAGTTAGTCCTAAAGATTGTATTATTTCCATATATTCATCACTTTCCACCCCATAGTAAATGTTGATGAAGTTTTTAATAAATCAAGAGTACATGCTATATAATCCATGAAATTATGGATTATATGAGGAATCATGCTGGTAACTAAACCTACTAATATTCCTTTTCCATATTCTTTTGAAAGCCACATCTTTACTTTCTGACGTTCCATTAAGGTAATTACAAAAGACATGGCTATTCCTCTTTATATTAGTATAAATGCTGGTACCTCTCTCAACATCAAATCTAAACAAAAATAAATTCTACATGTGAAGATGTACTGATATCTAGTTATTTCCAAAGTACATAGTTAGATTTTAGGATTTCTATTTTAGCCCACATACTTCACTGCTACAACCTGAAGCTTCATCTAGAGTGGAAAACTGAAGGATGATAAAATATTCCAGAAACTTTGAGACATTCTTGTAACATACAACTCAAGTGGAACTTAATTACTGATGCATCACGTCTCAATTCTCGTGAATTGAGAAGATGACTGACATTAGTTTCCACTCACTCCGAACCTGAGGTGTTAGCATATGACCCTAAGCTTCCACTAAAAATCCCTTTTCTAGATAGACTGTGTGATATGCCCAAAGTCCCTGGGGAACAAGAATGCTCTTATCAGGCAGGACATGCCAAGGGCTTGGAGATTGCTGCCCAGTATATGAGGGCAAAGGCCAGTCCTCTCTTTGGGCAAGATTACTTCTTGACCGTATATGTGAGGTTGAATGATTAACTTTGAGAACTCATCCTACAAAAAGTGCTCCACACTCCTTGCTGAATATCACTAAGGTCACCTTTGAAGTCCTCCCCTTAGGAAGCTATGCACTGATGCCAGCACCTAGTCCGTCCTTTAAAACCTTTTTCTAGGATGAATTCACAAACTTGTCAGACCTTCTGTGACAACGGCTCTCATGGCCATTCCATTAAAAAAAGTTTAAAAATTCCTTTAAAAGGTGACCTGGGCACTGGGGTCAATACCTAGCTTCCTGAGGGGAGTGCTTCAAAGGTGACAGTAATGCATCCAGTAAGGAGGTATGTAGCACTTTTTTCTAGGATATGTTTACAAACTTAATTCTCTGACCTCGCATATCAACAGCTTTTTGAGAGAATTACAAGTCATACTGAAAGAAGCAAAAATTAAAAAGACAGCAGACTTTTCCACAATCACTCAGGATCTTAAACATTAGAGCAATGTTCCACAATGATGAGGGAAAAGGATTATCTTCTTAGACCTCATTTTGTTTAACTATAGTACCAATAATTTGTGAGGGTAGATTAAAGATACACAAGGTCATAAGCCTTCAAATATATTTTTCCCATACAATCATTATGGGGAAGCTATTTGAGATTGTTACATAAGTAAAACTGGTGAGTCAACCAGGAATTAGCAGATCTAACACAGAAAAGCATCAGTGATAAATGTCACTACGATATTAGTGTGACTGTCTTAGAAAGCAATCGGTGCAGGCACCACCTACAGGATGAAGTGCTGTGCAAATTTTTCTCAGAATATCAATGACAAAGCTAAAAGAAATTGAAAACATATATGTTTTGAAAGTGATTTGTGAGCATGTCACAAAGTTTTTGGAGAACTTGTAGATAAAAATCAAAGTTATCATTTTAAGGAGCAGCATGAAAGCATTAAAGAAAATGACCTCATTGATGTTTACAAGAAAAAAATATATTTATGTATGTATGTATGTATCTATCTATCTATCTATCTATCACCTATAAATATTAGGAAGTGAAGACAAATGGGGAAGGACCTTTGATTTTATGCAGGTTGGAGTAGCTTGCAGCAAGTCAAGTTGAAAATAACTTCAAAATAATGAGAACATAAAGAGGTTGTTTCTTTAAAAGCATTAGAGAATTTCTAAAGCTTAAAGAATAGAGGGGCCATGAATATGGAAAAGGAATAACAATGCAAAGATAAACTGACATTGGGTAGCCACTTTTTTGGGGGGAAATTATGCATTTCTGAGCATCGAGGAGGAGATTGAGAACGCAGGATTCTCAAACTCAGAATTGACCCAAGCAAAGGTCATTCTCAGGACGACGGAGAAAGCAGCAAAACTTTTAATGTTCTCAAGGAGAGTTTGGGAAAACAACATTGGAAACTTAAGAGGCCTCAAATCTATGTCTGCTTTTTCCATCAGTGTGTTTTCTGATTTTGAAGCTAAATGGAACAGAAGCAGAAAACACAGAAGAAAGTATCTCAAAGCAGGTGGAGTTCTCGGAAGGCTAGTGATGCTGAGAAGACATAATTAATGCTAAATTCCTCACAGAGAAGGGATTCCTGGTGACCATGAACCATGATTCTTTCTAAAGACCAGCAGTCCCACACCCTAGAAGTAGATTCTTAAAAAAGGTGGAGTGAATATATTAATATTCTTATTAAGACTCAGTCTATATTTGGAGTAAAGTAATCGGCTTTCCATCTCTTCCTACTAGTAAAACATGCTGAATTCATCTGCTGATAACATCATCTGGTACTTCTCCAATGTTTGGTTTGTTTTATGAACAATGTTTCACATTTTTAATAAAAGATCAGTGCACATTCCAAGATACAGGAACTATATGACCATAAAACCCAAGAAAACAGTCGATACCAAAAAGCCCACAGGCAATCTAAAGATGAGATTTATCCTATGATAACTTCTACATAATTGTAACTAACATGTTTAAGGAATAGAGAGAAAAGATAAAATGAGCAAATGATTGAAATTATAGCAACCCAGGTTTTGTTTGGAGCTGCTGTGCCATTAGAGGGCCAATCAAGGAAAGATGCATTTCTCGGATCCCTCAGTTATTGATGGAATCGATGCCTATTGTCGCAAGTCTGAAGATTTCACTGTTGTCTAGAGGTCATTGTCGGGTCCCAGAGGCCACTTTCTGTTTCTTGTCACAGGGACATCTAAACATAACCACTAACTTTATGGCAGCTCACTTATTTAAAATCTATAAAGAAGGAAATAGGAGTGTTAAAAAACAAAATTTCACAAGAAATTTTTTAAATATCAAATTGACTTCTATTGTCAGCACACGATTGGGCACCATTCCATCTATAAAATAGAAACAGGCGCTCTCGCAGGGCAGAACACTTGATGTTAACAAAGGAGCTTGAGTAAAACCAGGGGAATGGTATTAATACAAAGAGGCAGATTGGTTAGCATCAATCGACGTTAGGTTATTTTCCTTGGAAGGGTTATAGCAGAAGGGCCATTTTTCATCATGCTGGCTCAGGTTTTTCATTGGTTTGCTGTCATTCTCTTGTTTTTCCTTTTCATTTCCCTCCCTTCCTTCCTTCTTTCCCTCTTTCCTTTCATATTGGCCTTTTTAGGGGTTTTCCTGTGTTTTAATCACTTTGATTATGTGGCACTTAACATGAGTGATTCCATTGTGATTAGGTCTATTGGGGACAGTATAGGACCTCAATCTAAAACAGTGGTCCCCCTGAATTTTATATAACAGAGAGAACGTGAGTTTGCCAGGAAGATGGATTACCTGCATATCGCATAATCATCAAAGTGATATTCCACCCCTTTCCCATGTTTTATAGGTAAGAGTAAGTCACATATTTAGCATATACATGTGGGCAGGTAGAAACCAGACCTTGGGGTCTGTCTTCCACACCTATGATTAATATAATTGTACACAAAATGCTTTTAATTGTGTCCCTTTAAAAAATAGTGCTATAGTACACATACACACCCACAAATACCTCCTACCCTTATGAATGACTTTCTTTTTTTCAACATAATAAAGTGACACTCCTGAACAGTACACAAGAGAAATGGAATTGACGAGTTAACAAAAGGTAGTGAATGCAGGAATATATTAAAAATTCCAGCAAAATTTTTGATGATTTACACTGGTAAATGGAACTGTTCAGTATGTTTGTATTTAATAACAATAACCACTGCAACTGATTACTCATTCATTGTTCTGTATAAACTGCCATGTTGTCATGCTTGAAATGAAAAAACAAATCCCCACAACTTAAAACTACAATGTAGAAACACAACAGCCTGCTTGATTTTCTCCCCGCCCCCAGTTATTTATTCCAAGTAAGGAGATTAAAAAGTCTTAAAGAAACCTGATACAATGAGCTAAACATCAACTTTCCCAACAAGCAGAGAGAGGGTGCCTTACGAATCAGCATATTATTCATCTGTCACTACACAGGTGCCAGTTTTAAATAGATGTCTCACCACACAACATACTACATTTGAATAAGAAGTACTTTAGAGCATATTTGGACAAATTCCAACGAAGGCAGCTCGTCATTTAGTTATTTACCGTGTCTAACTTTGACTACTTCACAAGGAAACCTTGACATGATAAGAACAGTATTTTAATTTTTAAATTTATATCTGCATCTGTTCTTCAATATTATTTTCTGATATTCTAACTGTCATTACTTGTCTTGGACAGACTTGACAATGCTCATATTTCACTGGTTAGAGAGCATGGATCACTAGCTTTATTTGATTGTCGTTTATTTTGTTTCACAAATTTATTTGCAGCTTCAAACAAGTAGAAACAGACCTGAGCATTCTATTGCTTCCAACCCAAATGATGGTTTTAGCGTAAGTTCTATTTGCAGTTAAATATGAATAAATGAGGAGTTCCTGAGGGGATAAAGTATGTGGTCATTTCTCTTATTTCATCAGGTTATAAGATCTTAGTCATGACCTGCCTTTTTTTAATGGTGATTTGGTCAGAATTTCTTGATGTCAGAGCTAGGAAAAAGGGCCAGGAAACAGACAGTAAACATTTGATTGAACACTTCATTATTCTAGGAGTTCAAAATTGGTCTTGTTTTGAGACAGAATAACTTTCTCAGGCTCACCGCCTGTGGCTCAATGGGCTAAGGCGCCAGCTACGTACACCTGAGCTGGCGGGTTTGAATCCAGCCTGGGCCCTCCAAACAACAATGCCGGCTGCAACCAAAAAATGGCCGGGCATTGTGGTGAGCACCTGTAGTCCCAGCTACTTGGGAGGCTAAGACAGGAGACTCACTTGAGGCCAGGAATTGGAGGTTGCTGTGAGAGCTGTGATGCCACAGCACTCTATCCAGGATGACAGCTTGAGGCTCTGTCTCAAAAAAAAAAAAAAAAAAAAAAAAGAATAACTTTCTCAGTTTCTAGAAAACTATATAGAGATTAAGAGCAAGAATAAACTATTTTTATTTTCCACTGGAAAAAAGGATTATAGAAAATTTTCTTCAATCAATAAACTTACATACTTTAAAATACATGTATTTGAGAAGTTGGAGTTGTAGGTTATCTTTCCAAAATTTAAGAAAATTTTACAAGGGCGAAGAAGGTTGCCCTCATGGAGTGAGATTGGGGGGAGAGGTTCAAGACTATATTATCATCTTTCACTTTCTCTTGTGATTTGGATTTTTGAACTATATGGTGTGTCTGTTCCATTATTGCAAGAGACAATGGAAATAGTCATTCCTCAACTGCCATCCAATCAGAGAGATGCTTTTCTGGTCTGCTTAACCTGCATTAACTTTAGAAGTCGATTCTGAATTACAGTCAGAACAGATGCCATAGACCTATTCCTCCCTCACTGTCTCCATTATCCGCAAAGAGAGACCTAAGAAATATCTCAGTAGACAACTGAGAACAATTATGAAATGCTATAAAAGTCAAACTGGTAAAGATGTGTCAAAAAGATTGGAAAAGACAAGCTCTCTAGGGCTTAAAAGGAAGAATTCTGAAGGGAAGAGAATGTTACATTCAGAGTCCCTGCTAGATTCTCAGAAGGTCCCCCTCAAGTACTCATGTGAGTTCTAATAAGCACGTGCTACTGACCACGAACTGTCGGTTAAATTACTACTAAAAATGCCGTTTAGATGTAATAGAAAAATATCTATATTTTTTCAAATAAGTAAACCATATCCCAGAATAAATGTGAAGAATATACTCATATCCATCAACTCCAGGGCAAAATTCACCAGATATATTATTCAATCAAAAACTTGATGCAGAGATGCAGGAAAACACAATTCATTTTGATGAACAAAAACATTCATTCATAATTTATTCAGAAATAGGGTAGATGATAAAAAGGATACTGAAATGGCGACCATAATTGTGTCTTAGTCTGCTTCAGCCGTCATAACAAACTATCATAGACTAGGTGACCTAGATGACAGACAATTTATTTTCTCACAGTCCCTGGGACTGGTAACCTAAGAGCAGGGTGCCAGCACAGTTGGGTCCTGGTGGGGGTCCCTGTATTGTTACAGATGTCTGCCTTCCTGCCGGGACTTCACACGGCCTTACATCAGTGTGTGTGCACAGGCAGGGAAACGGTGCTGCTCTCTTTCCATCTTTTCATAAGGGCACTGCTCCTACGGGATCAAGATGTCACCCTCTAAAAGTCACTTACTCTTAACTACCTCCATAAAGATACTGTCTCCAAATACAATCACATTAGGGTTTAAAACTATAAAATATGCATTTTGAAGCACACATGTCAGTCCGAAGCATACATGTGTTGCTACAAAATAGATCCAAGAAGCTATAGAAAAGACTCAATCTGTTTCATAAAGACAAGAAATACAGGGTGTTCGTAAAGTGTGAGTGCAATTTTAAATTGCACAGAACTTATGGACACCCTGTATGCTTTTTAAAAGAACCAAAGAACTTCTAGCGATTCAAAAATATGTAGTCAGATATAAAAAACATATTGGACAATATTGAAATCAGAAGAAAGAAAGAACTACTTCAAGACACCAAAATAGAAACTATGAAATAAGTTACAGAAATAAAAAGGAATGATAAAAACCTGAACAGGTTATCAATAAATCCTCCAAATAGATAAGCAACCAAACACACACATATATAAATATCTTTAAAAGTAAGCAGAGGTCCAAAAGTATTTAAGAGATATGGTCAAATTGTTTTTCAATTTGATAAAAACTGTATATCCACAGAGTTAAATAAGGTCAATGAAATGAAAATACAAGAACATAAGGGAAACTACAACAAGACACATACTAATTGACCTTTACAAAACCAATGATTTAAAAAGAAAATCTTTAGAGTAAACAGAGAAAATGTGCACAAGAATAAAGGCCAGGATACTAGCAGATTTCTTGAAGAAAACAATGCAAGTTATAGGGAATGGAACATCTTTAAAGTACTGATTAAAAAAAGAAAGTAAAATAAAACTTTTTGAGCTACATAGCCTCAAAGAATTCATGACCAGCAGACTTCACTATAAGAAATGTTAACTAAAATCTTTCAATAAAAATAGAAAGGATACCATATCAAGCTGTACCTACCCAAAACAGTGAAGAAGACTGTAAACAGTAACTACATGTATAAGTATGAGATTTGTTTTTTCTTGATAGTTGCAAATCTTAAAAAATTATTTTAAAGCAAAAATAAATAATTAATTTTGTCCATTTATAAAATTATTAAATATAAAATATATAACAATAGCACAGAGGCTGGATGAGAGAAATTAGAGTATACATCTGAAGTGCCTAAATTTTAATTTAGTATAGACTCCTTTGTATTGATTATACATACCATAAACCCTACAGCAACCACTGAAACAATACAATGAAGAAATATAGCAAATTAACAAGCCCCAGATAAAATAAAAGCATAATAATAACCCAAAAAGAGGTCAGAAAATAGGAAACAATAAAAAAGATAAGACTGTTAGAAAAAAAATCACAAGACAATGGCTTTACACCACACTATATAGGAAATCACATTAATGTAACTTGTAAGATTCAAGTTATACAATGATATACTTTCTACAAGGATCTTATTTTAAATTAAGAAACAAATCTAGTCACAGTAAAAGATAGTAAATAAAATGTACCAGGCTAACACCAACAACAACAGCAGAGCTGGAGACTTGGAATGTCTATTCATATCCAACAAAAAAAAGCCAAATAGATGACCAGAGAAAGAGATCATTCTAACATAAAAGGGAGGGTAAATTTATCTAAAAGACAGAATTTGGGAGATTTATGTGCTAAATGAAAGAGCTTCAAAATATTTGAAGTAAAAACTAATAAAACTGTAAGAAGAAAAGTACAAATCAACAATCATAGTTTCAGATTCCAGGAACTCCTTTCAAAAATTGATAAAACAAGTAAAAGGTTCTCAATACTCTACCAACCAACTTAATCTAATTAACATGTACAAAACATTCCAAACAACCACACTGGAATACACATTCTGATTAAGCATACAGTTTAACAGATTGTATTCTGGGCAAAAAAAAAGTATCAATATATGTCCAATAATCCAAATCCAAGTATGTTTTCTGTTGATAATGTAATCATACTGATCTAGATTTAAAAAAAGAAGATAAAATCATTGATATCAGAAATGAGAGATTATATCACTAAAGATTCTACATATATTAAGAGGATAATAGGATACTATTGTTGAAAACGTATACTAAATATTTGGTAATTTAGGTTTAATGGACATATTCTATAAATGATAGAAGCAACCAAGATTATTCAAGAAATAAAAGATTAATAAATTAAGAACATATCAAAAGCACAAATAAAAAGTTGATAATATAATACAATTTAATTTAAACCCCTTCCAGAAAGATACTCATCAGTCAGATATGATAAGCAATTTGGAACTTTGATCCATATATTACACCACAAATTAAAATTATTTTAAAGTGGACTGTAGCCCTAAATGTAAAAACCTACATTTACACAAATTCTCAAAAGCACATAGCAAATAATCTTTTGTAATTTAATTCAGACCAAGGTTTTTTTTAGATAAAACACAAGAATCATAATTTATGTAAATAAAATATAATAAATTGAACTTCCACAAAATTAAGAATTGCTACTCTATGAAATATGTTGTTATGAAAATGAAAAAACACACCACAATTTGTGAGAACATATTTTTAAACAGCATATATGCTCCAGGGCTTGCTGAATAGAATATGAAGAGAACTTTTAAACCAACTCTTAAGAAACATGTTAATAAAAAACCAGACTTGAACAGACAATTCAATGCAGATAGTATGGTGATGGTTAATAAGCTCATGGGAAGAAGATGAATATCATTCATTACATTCTAATGCAATGTGAATGAAACTACAATTCAATAATGCTACACAAACAGTAAAAAATCTAAAATTAGAGGACCAACCATAGCAAATTCTGGCAAGCATGTGCAGAAACAACTTTCATAATTTGCTGGTGGGAATGTAGAATGTTACAAGTACGTTGAAAATTAATTCAGTAACTTCTTCATAACCTTGACTGAAATAATAACAGATATTGTTTTGCACGGCTCAAGATGCTATTCTGTGTGGCATGCACACCTTCCGCTGTCTTTATCTGTTGAACTATTATTACTTGTGAATGAGAACATTCTCCTTATTTGCAGGTAAACCTAGAAATTAGTGCAGGATTCCCAGATGCATAAAAATGTGCAAAGCAAGAGAAGAATAGAATGTGGTATAAGGAATGAGCTTTGTTCTTAAACTTTCAATTGCTTAAATGTTCACCTCTATTCCAGGCTATTTTTCAGAAAGTCCTGGATTCTTTGTCAGAGTGAATTTTAAGGCTCTGTTTGGCACATATTTGTATACACACATATACGCAGACCCCCTTCATTTTATAGCTCTGATCTAGTAACCAAAATGAAGCTCCTTTGAAACCCACACTCCTTCCTGAATCACACCGTGACAGGTTAATGCCGCTGTTCCACTACAGCTTCTGTGCCAGGAAGATAGATGATGTAATGTGCAGGCATCCAGCTGAAAAAGCCACTGAACTTTGTTGTGCATTTAGGTGTTGATGAAGGATGAGCTCTTGCTTAAAAGAACATATGTTGTTCATGAAATCTCCAGAGAAACTATTAAAAATGCACTATTCATTTTAAAGGGAGGTTTAATTACTGGTTAGACAGCATACAGAGATTTTCCCATAATCTTCCAGTCTCAGTGTTGCTATGAGGGACAGGAGTGTGAAATATTCTGTATGTGATTTCAGAAAACTGGAAGTTAGCAGGGATAACAGCCTCATTCACTTAACATGTCATCAGAAAAATTCAATTGGGAGTCCTGGCACAGTGTGAAGGCTACTCTATTTCATATTGCTGTTTGACATTTAAGAAAATCACAAATATCCTTTTGGGCATAGAACACTATTTTTTTTAGAGTACAAAGACCTTGTGAATATATAGTAATTAAGAACAGTGGAATATTTTAACTTCATTTTGTTACCTTAAAATAAAAGGCCAGGTGAGCTGTATAGCAAAGATTTTGCTAGTGATAGCTGAAGAATTAGCAAGTGTATTGAGTATAATGCCATTCAGATGGAATAAAATGTAGCATATCTAGACAAATATAAAACTAGACAAGAAATAATATTTCTCTTGGGCTGCTCCTTCAGGACTAGGATCCACTGAAATATAATTAGAGTCCATGGAGTTCAATTAGTGGAAATTATGTGGAGAAGTTAACCTTGGAGAACACCCAAGAATTGATGGAAAACTAACAGAAGAAGAAAAGCAAAACAAACAAACAAAACATTTTCTATCTCCAGATCATCATTAGCTTTAAGACACATCATTAATTTAATCACAAATTAGAAGTAAAATTAATTTGACATTTTTGTATATACTGTATTTTTTGTTATCATGACATATTTATCTTTGTAATATCATATTAATTTCTTAAGAGTCTTACAAAATGTTTCAAGGTAATCATTTTTTGAATTTCTATAATAAGTATTATTTTATATTACCAATGGCCACTTGAACTTATGTGTAGTATCACACTGTCTTGTTGCCTTTGTTTCATCCATGCTGTGATCCTGACCTCTACATCATTAAGATAGACCAAATATAAAGGGTATTGAATGCTCTTAAAGTTTTATCTGTATTTCATATTTGAAGCTATCTCCTCGCTCATTTTTTTCTCTCTTATGTTTCATTATGCAAATCTGGTAAGGTTGTATTGTAATGTAATGCATTGTTGTTACCTGAATGACTTAATTCCAGATGACTACCAGTGCAGAAATTTAGAAATAAATTTATTGACTTTTAAGAAAGTCACAAATAAAATAAATAGATGTCACAAATGTCACAAATGTTAAGACATGAAACTATAAAAATACTAGAAGAAAGTGTGGGGAACACTCTTGAAAACATCGGCCTGGGTGAATACTTCATGAGGAGGACCCC
>CAUYRH010019934.1:0-26927 GCA_963574655.1 Perodicticus potto | reverse complement strand
CTGCCTTTGTTATAACTGGCAAATTATATTTTATTTTGGTTTTTTATTACCTATGTTATTTTTATTATTGCAATACTTTAAGAATTTGGAGTGTGATACAACATTTTATCAATATAGCATTTTCCCATCTTCTTACTTGGCAGGTCTGACAAAAAGTAATCTTGTTTCCATGTTGATACTCATAGTGTTTTTGTTTAAATAAAACCTTACTCATGTAAAAAAAAAAAAAAAAAAAAAAAACTACCAAGTGCTTTAGTCTAAGACAGATCTTGTTTAACGCTACCTCTGTCATTTATTATCTAAAATCAGGGAGCTTCAAGGCTTTAAGAATTTCATGAAAGCTTTTCTTACTTGTGAGCACAGCAAATTAAATGATAGTATATAATAAGATAATGTTCAGTTATCTTACAAAACATAGATATTATTATTTTGTTATTATTACTCATTATTATCCAGAGATGTTTATCTTACTATTAGTCTTTGTAGAACTAAACAACCAGTATCAGTAGGATTAATAACAAAACAAGGAAGACTTGGGGCGGTGCCTGTGGCTCATCGAGTAGGGTGCCTGCCCTACATACCGAAGGTGGCAGGTTCAAACCCGGCCTCAGCTGAACTGCTGGGTGTTGGGGTGGGTGCCTGTACTCCCAGTTCCTCAGGAGGCTGAGGCAAGAGAATCGCCTAATCCCAAGAGTTGGAGATTGCTGTGAGCTGTGTGATGCCACGGCACTCTACCAAGGCGATAAAGTGAGACTCTCTACATTAAAAAAAAAAAAAAAAATCAAGGAACAGAATAACTTTGTAGTTTTAGTCTGAGCTTAGAGTAGGAAATCAAAAAAGAAATCTGCCCTGAGGATTGAAGGGGCTCAAGAAATTTCACTCCAAGATATAACTCTTTGGCATAAAACATGTTTTGAATTACAGTCCCTTAGAAATCAAAAAGCCTTTAGAAAGGGATTTTCCCCGATCTGTATAACCAGAAATAATAACAAATTTCCCTTTTCTTCCTTATTATCTCACCATGATTCAGGAAAGAAAGCCAAAAATGCAACCAAACTTGGCTCAAATATATATATTTGAGGCCCATCTAATGTTTGCAGAGAAAAAAAGACATTTCCTTGCCCTGCCAACCAAGCTGAGGCAGAAATACAGTTTCCCAAAGAGTTAAGAGACAGAAAAGGTTTTTGCCGTTATTTTCAGGCAGTGTTCTCTGTTACTCACTCCCCCCTCCCAGTTTTACCTTTTCGTATGTATGCGAGGAGGGTGATGTAGTCTCAAACTGTTTCCCCGCTGAATTTGAGGGATTATTTAGATGGAAGGTTTATACTTATGAATACATGTCATTGTAAAACTTGTGGCAGCACATGTATTGACAAGATGAAATGGACTACGGTACCTAATGTTTGATACCGACCTGGCTGCAAAGAAACGTGGGACCGCAGAGTAAAGAACTCCTGGTTCCACCCTGTAGGTGATCGGAGAGACTAGCTTCAGCAAATTGATGAATCATATACAACACCGAACACGGTTTAGGGTGACAAATCCAATCGTAAGACAGGTCAGCAGAAGAGGTGATAGCTTGTGAAAATTCTCATTTTAACCATAATGCCTGTGTCTAAGTTAATTCACAAGTCAATCTGTTTTCCCATCCATTAATCCTAGCATGCATGTATTGCCCCTAAACAGAATTATCTACATTGCTCATCTCCCCCTCCTCTCTAAAAAAGAGTGTTTTTAAATGGAATCCTATTTAGAAATTGGATAATTAATCTTTTATTCTCCCCATGCACACAGGAAATAAACCTTTCTGCCTTACTAATCTGCCTTAATGGTGAATTGATCTCCGAGTGAACGTTGGGTAAAGGGAAAACTTCCTCTCACCCCCACAGGATCCATGAACTTAGCGATGGGAAACTCTCCGAAATCCTGGAAAGAGGCAAATTTTTATAATCCTACAGAATTAATATAAATGTCATTGTATAGTTTTAATCACTGGCTGGTAAAACCTGAGAATCTTGGTTATGTGCTAGTGTTATGGGAGTGAGGGGAAATCTTCCCATTTCTCCTGAAAGTTCACTGAAATTTTAAGATTTATAAATGTTAAAATTAATCTTTGGAGGACCCTAATATACATTTTTAGTTATAATAAAACTTCATTTGTGTTTTAAAATTATTTCACTTGGATACTATCACTTAGGAATTATTTAATAAGTATAATTTCATAAAATTACTAAGGGATTTTTAATAGTTTTATAAGAAAGAATTCAAGACTAATATGTTCAAATTTATACTAAAATATTTGCTAAGTATACTTTTTCAAGTATTTAAAAATTCAGGAAAATAGATACTGTTTATAACCTCCTTTTTCCTTTATTTTGAAATACCAGAGAAATACTTATTTTCTATAGGAAAGAATTACATAAGATAGCTTTGTTTCAACACCTTTTACTTTTCGATTTCATAATTAATCATTAGTAATATATTTTTATATGATTTCAAGTAGTTTTTAGGTTACTTTAGACCCAGAGTCCATGTGATCTGGCAATAAGATAATGATAAGTTACCATTTATCACCAGTTTCTTGGGTGATCCTCTTCACCTTTGATACCCAGAAATTATTCTCATTTGATACCCAGAAATCTTCCTCTACCTTTCTGTAGGGAGCTGCTAAAGAATGTCCAACATCTGAAAGAGGATAGGAGACAGGATGGATGAGCCTGTGTGTAGATTTTTCAAAAGGGGTTTTCCTTTACTTTCATCAAGTAAACTCCTACCTGCCACTTAGAAAAAGTCTATAATGTTTCCTCTGTTCTCAGATACAATAATCTTTTACTTCTCAGTCATGAGGTCTGTTATTAAATTTAAACTATACAGAATAAAAACAGAAGATTTGTACATACTTTTACTCTACATATGAATATCCTAAGAAATGCATATGCATTTATATGTGATTAGCAACTTGGGAGATAACAACACATTAATACTGAATGACTTAATACTTCCACAAATTTTATTTTAGCACTATCATATGCATTTTAGGTGCTAGATTAGTGGTGGCCATAACATTGAATGGAAAGTTCAGAATTCTTGTTGGCATAAATCTTAAAATCTAGGAAGTGGGGGCGATGCCTGTGACTCAAAGGGGAGGGCACCGGCCCCATATACCGGAGGTGGCAGGTTCAAACCTAACCCCATTGAAAAAAAAAAAAAAAAGCTAGGAAGTGGTTATAGAAAAACAATTGTATCACATATAAATTATAAATGTTGAAACAGTCCTTTACAAATTAATAAATGGGTATAAGGCAAGCACTGTGGTAAGAGGCTAAAACTCTGTGAAGATACAGGCCTAGTTAAAAATGATGATAATAACTGCTCTTGTGTGCTTCCCCATAATTGCTAAACAGGAGTCACACAGATGATGGTAATAAAGATTCTGAATTCACAGACAGCATCATCCTGTGAAACCTAGGCTAGTTTTTGAGATATCTTCCAGGTGCTGCTTTCCAGTGGAACCACTGACCCACCCAAGCCAGGGGCCCGTAGCTAGGAACTGACTCACTGGTATTGAGACCCCTACCCCAACAACCAACTCAGCAGAGAAGACCATTTTTAAAATCCTATAGTTTAAAAATACCCAGCCATTTATCAAATCCAGCTGCCTAAGCTTTTGCCTGCCACATTGTCATTCTTTCTCCCCAATGTTCAAGAAGGTAGATTTGAGAAATTCCTCCCATCTCCTTGGATGGCACCTGTGATATTAAACCCTTCCTCTGCTGTTAACACCTGCTCTCCCAGCATATTGATTTCCTCTTGAGCAGGGGGGCAATGAGCTTGGTTGGGTGGTAGCAAGTGGTGATATGTGGTACATGGTGTGTAAAAGCAGTAACTGCCAATTTCCTCACAGCAGATCCAGTTTATTGCTTTTGTGCTAATAACTAATATTTACAAAGGCAACTCTTCCACTTAAAAAATGTCTTGATTTGAAGGAAAAATGTGAAACATCACTGAAATTAGTTGTGAAATATTATTTTATTCCCGAAATGAACTTCACTTCATCATAATGCATTTTTGTTGATGTAACTGTTTTTTTTTTACTTGCTAATATTTTATTCAGAATTTTTGCATTTAATATATATAAATGAAGTGAATGCTTGGAATGGTGTGTGTGTGTGTGTGTGTGTGCAGTCTTTATAACATGTAAACAGTAAAGTTATATACACTTTTTCTCTGCCTTTAAATGTCGTTTAGATTACTTGGCTTTGAAATTAGGTGATATTCCTTTGTAAAATCATTTTTGAGGGGCTTTTTAAAACATTTTTTTACATGTTTTTCATAGAATTAACTCTTAGAAAATATTTAACTGGGTTAGCACTGATAAATTTCTGAGAGAGTTACCAGTTTCTTCAAGAATATTCATATAAATATGTAGAATGTTGCCTGAGGATTCAGCTTGCAAATAAAATAAAAATATAAAAATGATATAAAACTAAATTCCTAAGAGTTTTAAGGTTTTTCTTTTGATTATTCCTAAGTGTTTTATTTATTTTCACAGGTAAATATATTTTTATTTAATAATACATTAATATTGTTATGTTTATTTTATTTTCTTATACTCTTTCCAAGTTTTTAATTTGGAAGAGAAATTCCTTTTAAACAATTATTTCTTTCTCATTACTGAGGTTTTACTTTGTGGCATAACATATGCCAATTTTGGCTTTTTTTTTCCTTGAGGACGGCTGTGTAAGCTGATTTTTGTATATAAATAAATAAAAATTTGAAGATGTCACAGCCAAGTCATTCACTTAACCCCTCCACAAAGCAAAAATCGCTTACTTCACTCTTCCACTGTTCTCTGTTTCAGGTGACATTGGGAGAATAACAAAAGACTATTACTTTGATGAATTTAGGTATCAAGAAAATCTATAATGTAATTCAACCGCCATGCTCAATATACAGGAAAGACAATTTCCAAACAAGACATTTAAAAGTCAAACTTGCTTTAGAAAATTTGTCACATTCAAGTCTGAAAAATCAGGTTAAGTGTGATCCATTATATCATGATTTACTGTTAATCTTAGTTGAGTTTATTCCTCCATAGCTTTTAATAATCTATGAAGTTGATCAGGACAACAATATGAAAGTCAATTTTGGTGACCCTATCCTCTTAGTGACCAATATTCACTTTAGTGTCACAAACTTCTATTTCTATCCTTTTCTAAAATCAAGACTGAAATACATAATCATCATTTTAGTGCAAGCCACTATTGGTTTTAGCCTGGGTAGTTGAAATAGACTCTGAATTTGTCTCCCTCCTTTCACATTTTTACCACTCAAATCATTTTTCCATGGAAGCAGAGCAATCATGATAAACATAAGTCTTATGTCACTCCAAATTAAAACTTGTCAGTGGCTTTGCCTTCTCTTAGAGATAAATCTGAAATTGCTAATATGAACTGTAGGATCTTATGATGAACAAACTTCACCTGTCTCTGATTCTACCTGCCCTGACTTTTTGCCTCCCTTATTTGGGCCATTTTATCAATTATTCACATGCGTCAGGTTCTTTTTCCATCTGAGAACCTTGTGCATGTGCTTCCTTTCACCTGGAATAGTCACATCTTTAATTATTTCTCCTTTTTTAGGTATAGATCCTTGTGTCATGCTCCTCAGAGAGGCATGGTGTAGCCATCCAGTGTGTAGCGCCTCCTTTTTTTATGCTATTCATCACAAAGTCATAATTAAAAATTTGGTGACATGGGCAGCGCCTGTGGCTCAGTGAGTAGGGCACCAGTTCCATATACCAAGGGTGGCAGGTTCGAACACAGCCCCGGCCAAACTGCAAAAACAAAAGAAATAGCAGGACGTTATAGCAGGTGCTATAGTCCCAGCTCCTCCTCGGGAGGCTGAGGCCCAGAATCGCCTAAGCCCAAGAGCTGGAGGTTGCTGTGAGCTGTGACACCACAGCACTCTACCAAGGGTGACAAAGTGAGACTCTGTCTCACAAAAGAAAAAAAATGGTGGCATAATTATGCAACTTATGCTTTCACTATTCTCTTAATCCCACTCGTGGGAATTTTGCCTGTTCCCCAATGTGTATGGAGTGTATCCAAGCATTCCGACTAATCAGAAGCAAAAATATTGTTGACAGACTATTTGAACATTACTTTATTAGTAGTAAGTTTCTTTTACATCACTTGTTCTATATAATTCATATAATGTAAGTCTCAAAATTGAATAGTAAAAGGTACTCTAAATCCAATATTTAAATTCAGAAGGTAAAGCATATTTAAATTCTTTCCTATTAACTTCAATGGTGTTTGTTTATTTCTGTTCTTATAATGAGCTATTCAATAAGAAAAATAATGAAGGCCATCAAATTCAGTACTTGGGCGAACCATATAACTATTATATTTTTTAATAACACATCTGAGCTTACACAGTATGGCTGGTGACGTTGGCAAGCTTAGCTCTACTCTGTCTAACAGGGAAGCAGCAAATTACAAGAGACTGAACTGTATCTGCTTCTACTTCCAACACACTCATGTTCAGCTTTTGCTCACAAAAAAAAAGAAAGAAAGAGAAAGGAAAGGAGGAAGGAAAAAAGGAAGGAAAGGGAAGGGAAGGGAAGGGAAGGGAAAGAGGGAGGGAGGGAGGGAGGGAGGAAGGAAGGAAGGAAAGAAAGAAAGGAGAAAGAAAGAAGAGCCAGGAAAATTTTATTAGTCCATTTAAAAAAAAAAAAAATTAACATAAAATTACAGCCAAAAAAAAAAAAAAAAGAAAGAAAGAAAGAAAGAAAGAAAGAAAGAAAGAAAGAAAGAAAGAAAGAAAGAAAGAAAGAAAGAAAAGAAAAGAAAAGAAAATTAGGAACCTGAACTTTTTAGCAACACTGCTGGAATAATCCACAGCAGCGGCGGCAGCAGCAGCAGGAAAAGAAGTTTCATTCAGTTGTTTTTCCGTGGTTGTTGATCGCTAATGTCACTGTGATGGAAGCTGCACATTTTTTCCAAAGAGGAGGAGAAGCTATTGGACGTTTGATTCTCCAGACAGCAACCTGACACAAACCAAGGATCTGAGGAATCTTTGCACTATCCCCAGATCTGAGTGGGACATGTTTTTCAAGGAAAATGTTCAGTCATAAATGTGACAAAAACTGACAAGGGGGAAGCTGATGTACTCAGTGAGAGTAGCATGTTTGTCCCCAAGAGATATTTCCTTTTGAAAACATGTGGTACCACCCTCTTGCTGAAAGCACTGGTTCCCCTGTTGAAGCTTGCTGGAGATTACTGGGAAGTCAATTCACTTTAATGCTTCTTTCATTCTCCTAAGAATTTCATGAAGGCTTCTCACCAAGGGTGCCCACATGGAATTTCCAGGAAGAAATGGAATGTCTAAACGCAATTTTCCCAATTGAACAGCATATTGTATGGGATCTATGAATTCTGACTGTTGGTACTTCCATTCTCTGGATCTCACAGAGAGTTAAGTTATCAGTAGCGGGATCAAACGCTGGAAATTCTGGTGACTGAGCTTGACCCAGCAGTTATGGACCAGTTCTACATGAAAGATGGTGTTACTGCAAAGGCTATCACTTGTGAGAGTCTAATTCATGACTTGATACCAAGATCTGTCATTGATGACACATTGTTCAATCCTGTGGTTATTTGATGAATGGAATGAAATTGGATAGAACTTATTGGGCTATTTGCATCACTCCAGAGCCAGAATTTTCTTTCTTCTTCTTCTTTTTTTTTATATATACATGTGTTTATTTGGTATCCACTTTTTGCCTTCACAAAATTAAAAACGCTTAAAATTTAATAGCAATAACAATGTTTACGATAAGGACTAGAAACAAAAACCTCATAAAGAACAAACGAAGATAAATACATTCAGAAAAGAAATTAGATGATTGCTGCAATGAAATATTGAGCAATAATAATAATAATGATAATATAAAAAAGTAGCTTCACATTATCAAATATGAGTATGTCTATTATAGAATTTTCTTATGTTAACTTTGAAACAAACTTAAATCAGACCTCATATGATGACCAGATCAGGAAAGCTGTGCAACTCTTCAAGCCAGGAAAATTTGTGATCACTTTGCTTGTTAATCACAATTACTTGTTGAACGGTGCTTTCCTCACTCCAGAAGATTGAAGGCTTTAAACATCTTGATTGTTGGAGTGCTATGTTTAATGATTACAATTTTGTTTTAACAAGTTTTGCTAAGAAGCAGCAACAACAGCAGAGTTGCTTAAGAAAAATGAAGAAAAATGCAAAAAGAAAACACATGTAGAAGGTGCCAGCTGCTTCCTAGATGTTAAAACTGGGGCCATGTTTTCTATACCCACAACCTTGTAGTTGAAGAAAGTACTATTTGTAATGATAGTAATCGTTTGGAATTGTATGCATTTTTATACCAAAGGGTTAAGTATCCTGCAGAAATGCTCTCTTCTATATTTAGGAATTCTATGCCACTTTTGCATGTAGCAAAACCACTGCACTATATGAAATGTTATAACACTTGAGAAAACAATTCAATTGAGTTTATGCACTGTGTAGTATCTCTCCAGCTATCCTCCAAAATTTCCCACAGACAAGGTTTTTGTCCTCCTTAGGTGTTGACCTTAGCCTAATCATCTGGGACTCTTCTATTAAATTGCTGCCAGAATTTTACATTCATTTACCCCCACTTTCTAGAATTTATTCTTTACTAATGTGATTGGGACAATTTCTGCTTCATATAGATTTTCTTTGCAACAGCAATTAAAGTTTTTATTACACACATACACAGCAAAAGAATAACAGATCTAAATTTTATCATGAGTGGCATAAAAAGTAACTCTTTAACACTGTATATTTTAAATTACTACTTATTAATTATCTTGTTATCTACTCCACAATTATTTTGATATATATTTTAAAATTATACAAAAAGTAAATTGCATATTGTTTCAAGAAAACATGTAAATGGAAACTAGAATAGCATCACATGTTAATATACAAAATGCATATTGAAAGTGAGATGACATTTTAAAACAGAATTCGGGGGAAATAACCCTCTTCCTGGCCTCGGGATATAAGAGAAAAGGCTCTGATAAATCAGCAAGAAGAGGACACTTTGCCAATTAAAGAGTGACATCTTCAACTACAGTCCTCTAGTACTCAACAATACGTTTTATGTGGAGGTATATTCACTATCCCTCAATACGTCCTGAAAGAATAAAAGCAAGAATTAGTTCTGTGTAGAACTAAAATGATGAAGCCCCAATAGACTGATGTAAAAACATGACTGTTATTATTTTGAAGTCACCTATTCGAGCACACACAGAATGTTAAATACCAAAAAACTTGTGATTATTGAAAACATATTATCTCATGCTGTAAGTCTCTTCTAAGAACTCCCAAATACTACATTTAAATAGTTATTTCTATTTTTAAGTTGACTGATTTTTGTTCCCTGTATTTATCATAGTGAGTGGCAAGAATGACTAGCAATAGATAAACCAGAATTACTCCTGGGAGATGGATAAGATAAATATAAAATTATCTAGGAACCAGTCAAACCATAGCTCCTGCTTTAGTCTTTGGATGTTGGAAGTGGTCCCTCATGTTTGATCTTAAGCCTTATATATTACCTTCCATGTTTAAGTTGCATCTGGTAAACCACAGTAACACAAAGTATTGTGGTTACTGTTACAGTATTACTATTTGAAACAGTAAAATTTTGTTTAACTTTAATCTTGCGTTACAATAACCATTTGGTCAACTTTCAGGTAAGAAACTTTTATTGGAATATAAAACACAAAACTACAGTTTTAAATATGAAGCACTGTAGCTTTGTTTTTTTCCCTGAATTCTCAAATTTTGTTAGGAGAGCCCTAAAAATATATTAGCAGTTAAATTCATAGCCTCAATTTGAAGTTAGACATAAATCTACGAAATGACTAATTTGACTAGGTAGTGAATTTACTAGGTAAGATTAGATGATATCACGCACCCTCTGAACAAGGTATAAATTCAGTGACTCAGCAGCCTCATTAGTCACTGCATCAAGGGCTCAGAGACTGATGATCCCACACATATCTAAAATATACAGAGAAAGGAAGGACAGTTCCTTCTAATTCTGTCACCCCGAAGCAATGTGTATTATCATTAACTGGTTATTTATTGATGTGAAATGAAAGATCCCACAACTATTAGGATACCTAATGTAAGCTGTTTCTGATGGAAAGTTAAGTTGAACATTGGACTGCTAACAATAAATTCAAATATGGTTGATACTGAATGCTTTTTAAGCCTCTAGTAATGATGTGAATGAAAATTAACTAGAAATAAGGCAACTAAGCTACAGTTAATTTTAGCTTTTCTCCATCATTTTAAATTATTGTTTCCTTGCGTAAGAACTCATAGCTAGTAAGGCTTTTCTCATGCTCACACAAATGACAAGTAGTGATGTTTCCAAATATGTTTGCTAACAATGACAAACAATAAGTACAAGTTCCTATAATACTAAAGCCAACAAAGAGGAAAAATTGTTTCAGCAGCATATGGTAGAAATAGATTTTTTTCTGTCACAGAAGAAAAAAGTAAATGATTGACAATTGATTCAATTTAGGAACATATGCATGGAGAATGTGTGATAACTCAGTAATTAAGTTGAAGACAATAGCACATTCCCAGGTGTAAAGTGGCATATAATGTTATCAAAAGCTTGGTGACATTATCCAGCTTGAGACATCATCCAAAATATGATGAAATAGGCTGAAAGAATAAATTACATTTTTCAAGCTGTATAAACAAAAGAAGAAAAAAGAGAGAATATTTCTATTAAATAATTGCTAATATGCTTCATTTTCATTTAAGTGATTAGTTACCTGTTCTCTCTAAGAACAATAAATAAAACAACGTAATATCAAAATAATATTTTTTATGGTTATCTAAGTATACAGAATATTTCCGTGACTGGAAAACTCTATTGTTTAATTAGCCAAGATTACTCAATGGAAACTTCACAGTGGAGCTCAAGTGGCTTTAAATATGAATTTTACAATGGATTGTAAGATTAAAGGAAAAGGAAGTTACTTAAATGTCTCTTAACTCCACTTACAGTTTTCTTATCTTAACTATTAAATAGTAATATAAACAAACATAGAATTATAGTCAAGAACTAAGATATTATATATTAAAATCCTGTTATACACCAGTTGTTCATTAATTGTCAAATCTGAATTTACCTATTTCTATATAAACAAATAATGTAATGAAAAAATTATATAATGAGACCTGTTGTAGAAATACAGTTTGTTTGCTTAATCTATCATAAGCTATTTTCTGTCTATAATTCTATTAGTAGGTCCAACACAGGGTTGCCCTGCTCAGGGCTGGAAAGGGACCCCCATTTACTAGGCCTGAGTAAGCTCAGGAATTAGTCTCATTACAGCCCCCATCTCTAGGCACAAAAAGTCCTTTTCCAGGCCACACTGAAGAAAGGTTATGAAGAAACAACCTATTTGGTTCTGGGCAGTTCCTCCTGGAGTAGGGAGCATACACCCTAATATAGCCTAATGCCAAGAACTTCAAGGACCGAAATCCTTTGCTAATTTTAGGATTATTCTCTGCCAGAAGACCTCTGGCCAATTGTGGAATATTTCCCAAAAACACCCTGCCTGCAGGCCGAGAAAATTAATATTTAGTACCCCAGACCGAAGGGAACTTCCTATGTGAGATCACCCTCTGCAGCTAGAGCAGTGGTTCCCAACCTTCCTAAGACCCTTTAACACAGTTCCTCATGTTGTGGTGACACCCAACCACAAAATTATTTTCATTGCTACTTCATATCTGCAATTTTGCTACTGTTATGAATTGAAATGTAAATATCTGATATGCAGGATGTATTTTCATTGTGACAAAGGGCCCACAACCCACAGGTTGAGAACCACTGTGTTAGAGGTTCCATTGCCCTTCTTTCCTATTCTATTTCTTTCTCTGTCAATAAACTCTCTCCTGTCACTTATCTGCATGGTCTATGAGTTCCTTCTTTAAATTTCCAAGATTAAAGACCGAACAGAGAAAAATGCTGGCAAGGGGTCTATGATAAAAACAAATAAAATAAAATAAACAAAAATCCAAAATTAAATTAGGTATAATTCTTATTTAGAATGTCATTCACATGAGTGTTATCTATGGATTAGAAACCTTAACCAAATATAGTCCCCTGCCCCTCTTTTTTTTAGTCAGAGTAGGACCTTTCGATTCTTTGGAGCCATTCTAGTTGAAATTTTTCTTAATAGACTTCTTTAACTTTAAATCTTGGAAAAAATAGAATTAGTTCATATAAATATGAATATGGATGTCTTTTATGCAGTTATTAGTTGATCTTGACATATAAGTTTATCCTAATGGTGCTTCTCCTTTGAACGTGAATCTATCTTCATCATTAGAAATTTTATTTATTCTATCCAGGGAGTATTATCTCCTGAGTTAAATATTCTTAACCAGCAGATTGTTAACTCAGGAGTATTATCTCCTAAGTTAAATATTCTTAACCAGCAGATTGTCTTTTGAAGTATATGAACTGCAGTGAATTCTGAATGGATAACTTCATACATACAAATATTTTTCACTGAAATATTTTTACTTCCTGCATATTCCTTTATACTTTGTATCTTTATGTGTAAAGAAAGAAATAGTCATGCTTTTCTTTATACTGCTAAGTAGACACCTGCTTTTGTTGCTCAGGAACACAACACATAGTGCTATGGCACTATGAGTTAGCTTTATCACATTAATACATGGTGATTTTGTTTATTCTCTTTTTTGGGCAGCGCCTATGTCTCAGTGAGTAGGGCTCTGGCCCCATGTACCAAGGGTGGTGGATTCAAACCCGGCCCTGGCCAAACATCAAAAAAATAGCGGGTGTTATGTGGGTGTCTTTAGTCCCAGATACTCTGGAGGCTGAGGCAAGAGAACTGGCTAAGCCCAAGAGCTACAGGTTGCTGTGAGCTGTGATGCCACAGCTCTCTACCAATGGCGACAAAGTGAGAATCTGTCTCTAAAAAAACAAAACAAAACAAAAAAAACTTTGGTGTAAGTTACTATCACCATGTCTTAAAACAAACTGTCTTGATTCCTTTCTACTGTTATCAAAAGCTCAGCACTTGTCCACAAGGCTGCATCAAAAACAAAGACTAGCAGTTAAGAAGAAAAGAGAAATGTGTTACTTTGCTGACAAAAGAGGGAAAATGGTAGACTATTCATTTCAAACTACCAAATTTTCTTGCACATAGTCAGAAACACAAAACTTTTAAAAGGGAGGGCCTATCGTCAATTCAACTGCAGTTTGCTTCCCATCTGGGCCAAGGACAAAACCATGACCTCTGTCCACCTAGGAAACCTGTGGGCCTCCACCAACTATGCTCTGGGCTTCCATCTGAATATTGACAGTCCAGCTGAATGATTTCTTATAGCACAAAAAGCAAAACACATCCCCCTACCCCTTCTGATCATGGCCTGAATCAAGGATACAGGTCTCAGTTTCCAAAAACAGTGGGGAAGTTTTAAAGAGATAAACATTTTTGCCCATTTTTTTTTCCCCTGGTCATTTCTTCTGTTACACTACAAACTACTCAACTTCTATAGTCTATTTTCTACACAGTGGCCTAGCTTATCTTTTTAAAATGCAACCTTGATTACATCATTTTTCTTTCTAAAATACTTTGTGAGTCTTCCTGGATTTTCTTTCCAGAATAAAAGACAAACTTTTCGCTAGTTGCTAAAGTGAAAGCCCCCAATTTTGGACAGATATTTTGATTCCGATTTTTCTGGTTAACAAATTGAGGCAATGCATTTAGTTACATTATTTATCCTGCTTCTCATTTCCTTGGTTTTTTATTAATATTAGGATTTTGTGACAAAAACACTTAACATCGACCTTCTTGGCAAAATGTTAAGTAGTCAATACAATACCATTAGCATTTCGTTTGCTTTTGACAAATCTATAATAAATAATATCAAACAATACTAATTAGACATAACAAAAAAAAAAAGAACAAACAAAATTACTAGTTAATCCTCTAGAATATACTTAACAGTATAAAAAAAAATATCAAGGCTGGGCACAGTGGACCATGCCCATAATCCTAGCACACTGGGAGAAGAAGAAGATAGGATTGCTTGAGTCCAAGAGTTCAAAACCAACCTGGACAATAACAAGATCTTGTCTCTTCAAAACAACAGTGGCAATAAAATCTGGTAATGATGGCAATGGGAGTTACAAAGCTTTAAGCGGGGACTGAGAAACAGAACCGCACGGAGAAGAAGGGGGAGGGACCCCTTTAAGGCAACCTGTGCAGCCTTTGGTCCCCTGCCTGTTACTAGGCTGCACAATACCAGGGGAGGGACTTCCCCAGGAGATCGGCCGAATTAGTACACCCAGTGCAGGTAAAGGGCCAATCAACAGAGGCCAGTCAATTAAGATTGAAAGAAACCAATCAGTGTAAGCCAGCTAAATTTATAGGACCCAATCAGGGTTTGCCAGGAGGTTGGGACAGACAGATAGGCATAAAAGCCCAAACCCAGCCGATCTGCAATGACGATCTATTGGTGAACCCTTTTATTGTGTTGGAAGATTTCCTATCTTTTAACAAACTATTGCTCTATCACTTCTGCTTGCCTGTAGTCCATGAATTCATTTTTTGATTCTTAAGATCAAGAAGCCAGCCATGAGGAGAAAAAAACGGTATCAATGGCATGTGCCTGTATCTCAGTTACTAGGGAAGCTGAGGCAGGAGGATTATTTGATCCAAGAAGCTGAAGTTGTGGTGAACTGTGATGATACCACTGTGCTTCCACCTGGGTGTCAGGAAACGCTATCTCTAAACAAACAAACAAGGAAACATTATCAAATAAGTCATGTCATTATTCTTCTCAAACCACTGATGTTGTGAGTATTTAAAAATTGTACTTTTAAATTTCAATTCACATTTGAAAAGCATTTTCCTTTTAATTAATATGTTAATTTCTAGGTAATTTTTAAATGGCTTTTATAGGCCACTTTTCTACACCCGTATGTATATAGAATATTTCATGTTAAGTCTTACATGTAGTAGAAATAAAAATGGAATACTTTTATGAGTTTAATAATACAAGACATCCAGGATTAAGTAAAAGAATAATTTAAAATCATGTTCAAAAACATAGGAGAGAGATCAAAATAAATGATACCTGCAAGAAAATCCTAAATGAGTTTTAAATGTAATCATCACCTCCAAAAATCCAAACCCAAAGTTGGAGTTTATGTGTAAATCTGCTGTGTTTTCAGCATTATGTATGAGGCTCTTATCATGTCTACTTAGTAAGGTTTATGGCTCCAAAATAAATACTAATATTTTTAATGTGTAAATTAATTGATGAATATAAATATATCTTGAATTTCCTGCATAGCCAAAAAATAGAACATTAAACAAAATATGAATGTAAGAAAATAACCTGTTCTAATTTTTGTATTTTTAAAGTACTATGAAATAGTATTTCCAAAGTTTTAAGGATTTGTCCACTTCTGGCTCCAATCATTTCTCAACTAAAGTCCACTTGTCCACTCTCTGTTGAAATATATCGTGTGAAATAATTCTCCTTTGAAAACAGGCTCTTGAAATATTCATGTTCTTGCACCATAACTAAGATTTTTTTGTTTCATTTTCATTTATTTTAATTACACTTTCAAGTAAAATGTCTATGACAGTAATTTGAATAATTTCCACTTTCATTTTTTCTTCAGTATATTTGGGGAAATACGAGATTTACAAAAGCAATGAAGTTGCTTATATAAAGTATATATTTTCCTAATTCTTTCAATGCTTTTAAGTTTTTTCTGAGATACAAATCCCTGAGGTTAAAATCCTATTTAAAGTTCACAGTTGAGTTTATTATGGTTCTGCATGTGTGTTGATTTAGATTTAATCAGAATGTGGAATTAAAAGAACACATAACCTTTTACATCTAAAAGAGATTATATAATGTTTGTAATTAATAAGCATCCCTCCATGGGTAAATGACATTCTGCATGACAATTTTACAGCATCATTAATATCAGTGGTAAATGTCAAAGTACCCAAATGCCAAGGAATTTTCTTAATCTTGCAAATATTCTACTTATAACAAATGGTTCAGTAGATGTGAATTGATCATAGAGTTATCCTGGAATTTGGGAAACATTTTACAGGTACATGATAAAGGAGCCTAACCATCGCCCCAACTTATATGGAGCCTCACTAAACATTGTATTTTAAGAAGTTGACTCTAGCTGAGCCTGTAATGTCAATTTAGGATCAATGGGGCCATTGTTATGTTTAAATATTTGATTTGCTATTCAAAAATAAGACCGACTTAACAATTTGCTGAGTATAGACATTGCCTTCCAAATAAGTTCATCTGTCTGCTGCCCAAGAAGTATCTTTTGCCCAGAGACAGCAGAGTTTATAGCAGAGAAAGAGTTTATTATATAGAGAGCTAAGTGGGGAGACAGGACATATTTTTTAAATCCATCTCCCTGAGAATTTGGAAGACAGGGCTTTTAAAGACAATTTTGTGAGATCAGGCAATCACGACCTGCTAATTGCCTGGGATTGGGAAGGAACCACCAGTTTTTGGCTTCTGGCTTGGGTCGGTCAGCCAGTCCACCAAAGTTCAGTACCAAGTTCTGGATGGGGGAGTTTCTGGTCACAAGACCAGTTGAATCAGTTCCTTAGTCTGGAGGGGGTGGGGTCAGCTAAACCACTGGAATATAGGACCTGGAAGATATCTCACAATCTATCCCTAAGTTTCAAAGTGGAGTTGTCATTGTTGGGAAAGTTTAGAACTTTTATGACCACCAGCTATGTGACTACAGACTAGCAGACAGGGGAGTAGTGGTTAATTACTATCATTATTTTTAACTGGCCTCTGCCTTATTTTTAGCAAGGCCTTTACCCCATTTTTAATTTGTAAGGGTGATTTTATTACCTGTGACATCTAGCTGTCCAGTCTGTTGTTCCCATTGGACTAGGGAGATGGTGAGCAACAGGAATCAATGTCAACATATCTCACTTTCCCTTGGGAGTAAAACACTCTTATGTCTTTGACCCTGGATTCTCACATTTTCTGTCAGCATTCACAAAATTGAGACAATTGAACTTGTTCACTTTAAGTAAGTATAATTTCAAAACCGTCACAGTTTTAATGTATCCCTATCAAACGATAGTCTTCATCTGTAGAGAAAAGGAAATACACCCTGTTGCTTTTAGAATAGTGGTGAAAACACATTAAAACAAAGGAAAGAAAATGGAAGAAAATCTTTTAGTGCCCACAAGAGTTAGGAATATGTGCTAGGCCCAAAACTTTATATCAGGAACAGACAAGGACACATTTCTGCTCCTCTGGATCATAACGCCTGCCAAGTCAGAGGTTTAATCATAGTGACAGAGAACCACCTCCTCCCAACACCACACACACACACACACACACACACACACACAAACCCCAAATTGATAAACAACATTCTAAGCAAAAAGTAAAGCTGCAGAAGGAGATCATTGAGAAAAACTCTGGCAAATGGGCACCTATGCAAAATGTATCGTAAACCAGAACTTGAAACCATCGTCACACTGAGGAATGCAATAGTGGCAAAAACCAGAAACTCAACCACATTCTTACTGTTAACAGAGTAATGCCAAACCTCACACTAAAAATCTTCACATGAAAAAGACTTGCTTTCTTCTAGGCATAAAATATGTTTTTCTCAGTTTCTTTTCTCTCCTACACAAGATGTTCAGGTGAAAGAGAAAAAGAAAAGGCAAAATATATTAAAAGGCAAGAAACCAGAGACAAAATAGTTAGTCCACCAAAGTTCAGGACCAAGTTCTGGACGGGAGTTTCTCCTGCACAAGACTCACACATAAAAATTATTTCAGACCTATAGGGAATTTTAAATAAATACAATTAATATGTTAAGCTTTACAGAAATGCTAAGAAAATAAAACAAATTAAAAGGCAAGAGTCGAGGTAAAGGATGTCTTTAATGGGATCCTTAGAATGTTTAACTAATTCTAAGAAAAAAGTAGTTGGATTAAAGATAGGTCAATAGATATTTACCAAGATAAAACCAAATAAGATAAAGTATAAAACTGAAAACCTAAAACATATGAGACAGTATCAAACAGCTTAACATGTGTAATTGAAATTCCAGAAGGACAAGAGCAAGAATGAACGCAAAAAAAAAATTTGAAATATAATGCTCAAGAATTTGTCACAATCACTGACAGAGAATTATCTCTGATCAAAAAAGATCAGCGAACACCTAGAAAGATCATCAGCCACAAAATATGGGAACATATGTCCTGTTCAAATTCCTTAAATCAAAAGACTAACAAAAATTTTGAAGGCAGACAGGGAAAACATGCACATTACAAATAGATTTAAAAAATGATGATCAGACTTGTAGATCATGCAAATAAAAAGACAGTTTCGGGTGGTGCCTGTGGCTCAGTCGGTAGGGCGCTGGCCCCATATACCAAGGGTGGCAGAGTCAAACCCCGCCTCGGACAAACTCCAACAAAAGAATAGCCAGACGTTGTGGCGGGCGCCTGTAGTCCCAGATACACAGGAGGCTGAGGCTAGAGAATCGCCTGAGCCCAGGAGTTAGAGGTTGCTGTGAGCTGTGTGACGCCACAGCACTCTACCGAGGGTGATACTGTGAGACTCTGTCTCTAAAAAAAAAAAAGAAAAAAGAAGACAGTTTCATGTTATTTTAAAATGTTGAGAGAAACAAAATACTGCCCACGCAGAATACTTAATAAAAACATATTTCAAATACGAAAGAGATAGTACGACTATTCTGAATAAATAAAATGAGAGCAGAATTATTGCTAGCAAGTATATACTATAAGAAGATTTGCAGAAATTTTTTCTTAAGGTAATGATATAACACCAGGAAATGATCTCGAATCAACATCAAGAAATGAAGAGCACTAAAAATAGAATAAATAAAAATAATTATTTTTAGCTTAAATCACTCCAAAAGATAAGTGAGTATCTAAAGCAAAATCATCATCATTGTACTGTTCATTCATAGCCTTTTTGAAAATATTGATAAAAATACCATGAGAACACTAGCACAACAAATGATAGGTATATGTTCAGAATTCAGTGTTACAAAAGTCTTCATATTCACTTTCGTAATATTAAGGTAGACCCTTATTAAATAAAGTATATTCTAAATTCTAGGGTAACTATTAGAAACATATTTAAAATGAGTATAAATAACCAAGTCTATAATGGACCAAAAATTAAAGGCTAAAAATACTTTTCATTTTACCCTTTGTCAAAGCTTAAAAAGAAAATAAAATATATAAAGAACAGATAAAATGAATAAAAAAAGCTAGCAAGTTGAATTAAATCCAACCATATCAGTCCATACATTAAATCAGTGTGCTATAAATACACCAAGTAAAAGAGAGGGTTGTTGAATTTGATGAAAAAATAAAGAAGTGTGACCTATATATACTTTGTCTAAAGGAAAGCTGATTTAAATGTAAAGATACGTCAAACATAAAAGGATGGAAAGAGATGTACTATACCAACTTTAACCAAAAGAAAGCTAGATCAACTATATTAGTACCATAAAAAGTAGACTTTAGAATAATGAAGATTGTTGAGGATGAAAAAAAGTATTACAGAATTATATAAAAGTTCTGACAATACTGGACAGGTATTTACCTAATAACAGAGTTTCAAAATACACACAGCAAACACTGTTATAACTGAAAAGTGAAATAGACCAATACACAGTTTTAATGAGAGAATTTAATACTCTTCTCTCAGTCATTGATTGAATAATAAGAAAATTATTGTATCCATAACAGTTATAAACATCATCAAACAACATAACCTAATTACTACATAAAGAGAAATTCAAACATTATTTCAAAATTGAACATTCTTTTTGTAAGGACACAGAAACATACACTGAGATTGACCTTATTTAAAAAAAATAAAAAAACTTTTAAAATGTTAAAGACTAAAAATCTTGGTAGATATGTTCTTTGAAAATAATAAAATTAAATGAGAATTGTATGATAGATATCTGGAAAATCCTTAAATATTTGAAAATTTAACATTCCTCTAAGTAAGCTATGAGTCAAAGAGAAAGTGTCAATGGAAGTGAAAATTTACTAAGAAAATAATACAGCAGGTTTCCTTGAAAGATTTTTGTTATCAGGTTGACGACAACAACAACAAAAAAAATGACACCCTGCTGGGAAGCCGGTCTGTGTGGAGTTGGCACATCCTGCTCACATTTGCAAAGATTTTCTCTGCCTACTGCAGTGCACATCCCAAAGATGTACATGTGAGGTGACCTGGGGTGTCTGGGGTGTCCACATTATCTCAGTGTGAATGACTGTCCCGTGTGCACGAGGGCACCCAGTGAAGGAACGCCATCCTGGCCTGGGGTGGGGCCCACCTTCTGCCCTGTGCTCCCAGGCTAAAATCTAGTCTCCTGCAACACTGACCTAAAATAACTAAGTAAATGATCGTCTTATTTGACACTTATGGTGCAGCTTACAAGGGTACAAGTGAAAATTACTAAAGGTAGAATATAAATGTCTTCATATAGTGATTAAAAGGCCATGAAGGCTGTTAAATAGTTCAATTAAAATATTTCAGATTGTATATAAAGTCAGCACATTGTGCCCCATGATTGCACCGATGTACACAATTATGATTTAATAAAAATTTAAAAAAAAAAACCTTTCTCACATGTATGTATAACTCACTTGTATTTCAGTGTTTACCCTTGATCTTAGCCAAAAGGCAGAGAAGCGCTCTTTCAATGTTCAATGTTAGAATCTTTTGGTCTTTGCTATGCTTAGAAGTTTAGTGATGTTTTTGTTCCCAGTTATACCAACTTAACTATTCATATGTTTACATCAATTAACCTATGGTAAAACTGGTTTCCTTATACAAATTTTTGCTGAAAGTCACAGTTTCAAGGAACCCATCAAAATAGGTAGGATGTAACCAAATCACTGCTTAGATATAAATGTATAGAATAAATGCTAACATTAGACAAAATAAATGTCCCAAATCAGTAAGAGAAAGTTTCATCCTAATAATCTAGAAAAAGAGAAAGCTAGACCAAAAAAAAAGCTGATTTAATATTTGAAAATCAGGTTGATAAAAATATCTCTGATTGTATGTGAAGCCCGCACACTATACCCCATGGTTGAATTATTGTACACAGCTATGATTCAATTAAAAAAAAAATAAAAAAGTAAAAAACAAAAAACAGAAAATTAGGTATTAGAAGTCATCATATTAACAAACTAAAGAAGAAAAATAGCTCAAGAGATTTTAAAAATAATTTAACAAAATGGAATATTCATGATAAAAATTTGACAAATTTGGAATAGAAGGAAATCCACAGCTAATACCATACTTAATGTTAAAAATGGGAAGCTTTTCAATCAGATTTGAAGCACAGTAATAAATTCCTCTGTACAACACATATTCAATACCATATTGGAATTCCTAGCAATTGCAGTAAGTCAAGACAAACAGCATAATGATCTGACATGCAAAAACAAACAAAAAACCAACAACCTGTCTTGCACACAGCAAGAATATCAGAATATTCCAGTGTTTACGGTTAACAGAGTCAATGCTCAGAGATTTCCCTAAATAAAGTTATTATTTAATATGTTTACTAAAAAGGTAATATGTTTAGTCATTTTTGTTATTTATCTTACAGTCTAAACTGTGAAAGTTGCCTCATGCAGAACAAAAGAATCTGCTCAGCACAAAAAAGAATCTCAAAACTCATCTTCAATGAAAACTTTTTAATTAAAATTTCATGTATATTAGAAGCTGTTAGAAATCATATTTGGTTGTTATCCCTACAATGTAAGTTCTGCAGAATGTCATGGGAATTCCTAGTTGGAAAAGGGAGTGATCTCTGATTGAAGTTTTTTTAAGTACTAATTAATTTTTTTTTATTGTATTGTATGAAGACTCTAGTGAATGTGGAGAGTTGAACAATTACTGCTTCAAGGACCATCATAGTAGTAATGACTCTCCCCTCTGTGGAAACCTGGATAACTATAGGAATCTGCTTTGTGTGTCGGTAAACTAAATGGTATATATGCACTGCTATCTTAATTGTTTGGGGCGAAGGGTGGAGTAGAACAAAAAGATTCTTGAGAGTACCATTAACAAAGTACAATTTCACTTTTTCAGGAGCTTTAATTATTCCCATGCTCCTCCACAAACCCAGCTACAGTCACAGCAACACTTTGAATCTATGTGCTCAAAGTCTGGGCCAGACTCTCACAAACGGAATATTTTCAGTCATTAGGAACTTCCCTGACAACTTTGTGTTTGAACTTTTTAGCAAAGCTTTGACTTAAGATATAATGAGCAAAATGGCTGTAAGATGTCAGCCATTGAAAGGTGTTATGTAAGGGAGGACTTTTCCTACACAGCCACTGTGAAAGCATATTAGCTTGTGGACTTTAAAAATAGATCCACTTCACTTTTATTCTCTTTAGATTTGATCTTACTGCACTCAGAAGAAGCAGGTATTCCCTACATAAAACAAATTGCAAGATATTACCAAGTATTTAGAGTAAAAATAATAAGTAAAAATAAACCATTAGGCAACTTATGAATTAGTTTTGACTTCTGGAGAAGCACATAAAACCATGAATATATAAATTTTAAATTAGTTATTGTCTTTTAGGTCAACCCATTTCTGTTCATGCTTAGGTGATCGCATTTAGGAGACCATGCGAAGGTAGTTATTTAGTCTCATGTGGGGGTTTTTGTATCCAGAACACATGAATGATTTTGATAGCTATCATTTATCATTTTTAATTATTTTAATTAGTATGTAATTAGAAAACCAGCAAGTAATAAAAGAAAGAAAAGGAGTGTTGCATTTTAATAAGGAATAAGAATACGTAAGCTACATTTTTAAAGGGCATTTTAAAAGACGATTTTCAAAAGTAAGAGTTGCACTCACTTATTTAGGAAAACAGAGTCAGAGATCCATACATATTTACAGATTCACATGCATACTCGTACATACCTTCCCTTATAAACACACCCACCTGAGAACACATTTAATGAACCTCTGGTGCATTTCACCAAAAGTGCAGTCAGGCCTCACCTCATCTCCGGTGCCTGTCATCCAGTAATCACGCTCTTGGCTGCCTCACAGCATTCATTCGCGATCTTTTTACCTTGCCAGTGCTCAACTTAAAAGTCATTTTCTCAAAAGACATTCTCCGAGTTTCTAATTTAAGTTACATAACCCCCTTCCTTCAGTTATTTCTTCTCATCATGGTTGTTCATTATTTATTGATCTTTTATGAAGCACCTGTCTCCTTCTGTAGACTGTGAGTTCTGTCAGGATAAGGTTACTGTGAGCTTCGCTAACTATTTCATGTGTACGGTCTAGCAGAATGTGCGGCGCACAGAAGATGCGATTCTCAACTTCGATTCCTTCCTTATTAATATACCTCATTTTAGGAAAGAGGATTGGGGTAAACAATGTGCTTCTTTTCTTTCTCATTTCTTACCACCCAAACCCTTGGTAAATCTTACTAGCTGTACTTTGAAATATGCACTACAAATTTTACATCTGAGTACTTTTTACTCCCTTTGCCACTAACATGGTCATCCAATCCCTTATCGTCTATTGTCTTGGCTGTTGTAATAACCCTCTAAATACCCTATCTGCTTTCTCTCCCAATCTCTGGAGAATTTCTCCAGGAACTAGACTGATCTTCCTCATTAAGTATGATCATGTTTCTTTCTTACTCAAATCTTTCCAATGTCCTTCCATCACACCTGGAAATGACACAGTGTTCTTCCAAAAAATAATAAAGCTCTCACTGACCTACTTTCTACCCCAGTTTGTATCTACCATGCTTGCTTTTGTTCTTTCACTCCAAACATGCTCCTCCAACCGATTCACAGCGCGTCAGGGCCAATGCAGTTACTGTTCCAAGTGCTATGCACCATACTCGTGTGATAATCTATTGCTTTGTGAAATGTAACATCATTGGGGGGTCTTACATGACCGTCCTTTCCCAAATAGTTCTTTCATAATCATTCACTGGTATTTCTTTTTTAATTTTAGGAAACCTCATACTCTCTAGCATTTGGGCATCTATTGTATTATTGTTGTCATTCTTCAATGAAATATAAGTTTCTAAGGGATTTTTAAAATATTTTTTTGACATTGGAATGAATAATTGACTGAAATAATGAATACATGAATGATAAGTTAAAACAAAGTTGTGCAAGCACACTTTCTCTTTGGCAGACAATATGTTACAATCGAGTAATAGCAAACTCCTATGTTTTAATACTGCTCCCATATATTAAATATGTATTATGCATCAGGTTCATTTGTTATGTACATAATATTTATTTGTTATGTTAGCCCATTTTTTTATGATTTCAGTTACCTTAGTCATAAGAAAGGACTCTGAATGTGTGTATGTGTGTGTATTTTGAGACAACATCTCTCTCTGTCTTCTTGATAGAGTGATATGGCATCATAGCTCACAGCAGCCTCCAACTCTTGGGAGTGAGCAATTCTCTTGCCTCAGCCCTCCAAAGTATCTGGGACTACAGGTTCCTGCCATAACGCCTGCCTAGTCTTTCTACTTTCAGTAGAGACAGGTTTGGGGGGAGGGTCTCTTGCTCTTGCCCAGGCTGGTCTGGAACACCTGAGCTCAAGTAATCCACTTGCCCCAGCTTCCCAAAGTGCTAGGATCACAGGTGTGAGCCACTGCACCCAGCTCTGAAGTTTTACGGTGTTCTCATATTCTCCAGTATTCTTTTGCTTAGTATTCAAGGTTTTCTATAATTTGAATATAATCTGCTTTTTAAAAGTCTTATTAATGTTATTTACTATATTTACTATAAATAAGCTTTCATATCTCTTATCCAGTGTATTAAAAATTATGATAACACCAAGAAAACACAACATGGTTTCTGATACATTCCCCAGTAAAAGAAACTGGAGCTCTTTGGAGAAATGTCTTATATTAAGACTGATGCAGAAAATATATAAGAAGATTCTAGAGTGTCTTCTAATATCAGAAAGCAAGAAAGTGTTCAGTGAAAAAGTCACCATGGCTCGGCACCTGTAGCTCAGTGACTTGAGTGCCAGCCACATACATTGGAGGTGGCCGGTTAGAATCCAACCTGGGCCTGTCAAACAACAATGACAACTATAACCAAAAAATAGCCGGGTGTTGTGACAGGCTCCTGTAGTCTCAGCTACTTGGGAGGCTGGGGCAAGAGAATTGCTTAAGCCCAAGAGTTGGAGGTTGCTGTGAGCTGTGATGCCACAGTACTCTACCAAGGGTGACATAGTGAGAATCTGTCTCAAAAAAAAAAAAAAGAAAGAAAGAAAGAAAAGGAAAGAAAAGAAAAGAAAAAGTCACCACAATAATAAAAGGGACACAGTCACTTAACCAAACATTCCCAATTCCCAAAGAGGAACAATGTGAACAATTAAACAAACCAAATTGAATTGAAATATAATTCAAAATATAAAATAAATATGTATGAGTCTATATAAAGATTGAATAAATGAGGGAGAAAAGACAAGTCTCCTTCACATAAAAATTCAAATAATTTATGTACCTTCTCTGAATCAAGACGACACAGCACAATTCCACACTCCCTAAGTATGGGCTGTAGTAGGAGTTTTTGCCGAAAAGTACAGTTGAAAATGAGGAAAAGAGTGACTTTCCAGTGGAGAAATCTTGCAAACATTATTTCAGTCAGGTGACCACAGTATTGCTAGCCCATACCATTCATATGATGTGATTAGAATGACAATTTACTTCTGTGATCTTCTTCCCCCAAACACGTAACCACTATCTAAACAGGAGAAAAACATAAGAATAACAAAAACTGACAAATTTTCTAAAAAATATAGCTTCACTGTACTCCTCAAATCGTTAAGATATCAAAAGAAAGGCAAGTCTGAGAAAGAGAAGGCTCAGAAGACATGATGACCAAGTACAAGTGTGTGGATGAGAACTTGGAATAGACAAAGCACATTACATACAAAAAACTAAACATGCTCAAGTGAAGTATAGACTTTAGTTAGTTAGAGTATATCAGTATTTATTCATTAATTGTGACACAGGGACCATGCTAATGTAAAATATTGATCACAGGGTCAATTGGTTTGGGTAAATGAGAACTACACTATGTTACTTTTCTATAAATAAAAAAAACTTATAAATTTACAAAAAACTCTTAGACTGGTCCCCACAGCTGATACATGATTAATTGTTAGACAAAATTCAGGGCTGGACCAGAATTTAGCGCTCATCATTTATCTGTAAAGAAACTAAGGCCAGAAAAATGGCTGCAGCTGCTTGGACATTTTCAGGGTGTCTTTCATTTTGCAGGTCTATTCAGATAGGCATTCAGTTTTTTTTTTTTTTAAATAATTTTATTAAATCATAATTGTGTACATTGGTGCAATCATAGGGCAGAATGTGCTTCATATATAATCAGAAACATTTTGATCGTACTGTGAGAGATAGCTCTCATAGCATTTTCTTAATCACTATATAAAGACATTGATACTCTACATTTAATAAGTTTCACCAGTACCCTACTAAGATGCACCGTAGGTGTGATCACACCAATTGCCCTCCCTCCACCCATCCTCCCCCCTCCCCTCCCATCCCTTTCCCTTTTCCCTGTATTCTTGTGCTATAATTGGGTTTTAGCCTTCATATGAAAGCTATAAATTATCTCTATATTAGGGCTGAGTACATTGGATACTTTTTCAGTTTTGACTTGTATTTGTCTATGTCAATTCCAATGATGTTCCCTAATGAAAAACTATTAGG
>CAUYRH010019930.1:0-18938 GCA_963574655.1 Perodicticus potto | reverse complement strand
TGTCGCTGTGTGAGTTAGCCTTTGATAAAAAGTTTCTGGATGAGTTTACCTTTGTGTTGGGGGAGTACGCTGGTCATTTTGGAGAATAGGTCTGAGAATTTCCTGGAGAGCTGGGTTAGTTATGGCAAATTTCTTCAACATGTGGATGTCATTAAAATATTTAATTTCTCCATCATAAATGAAGCTCAGTTTAGCTGGATACAAGATCCTGGGTTGAAAGTTATTGTGTTTTAGGAGATTAGAAGCCGATGACCATTCTCTTCTCACTTGAAAAGTTTGATCAGAGAGATCTGCAGTTATTCTAATATTCTTCCCCTTGTAGGTTATAGATTTCTTGTGTCTGGTTGCTTTCAAAATTTTCTCCTTCGTATTTACCTTAGTGAACTTAATTACAATGTGCCTGGGGGATGTCTTGTTCGGGTTGAGTCATGCTGGGGTTCTGAAACTGTCTGCTGTCTGAATTTCAGAATCTCTTGGCATGTCTGGAATGTTCTCTTTCATAATCTCATGAATAAGGGATTCTGAGTCTTGTGAAGCTGCATCATCGCTTTCTGGGATCCCTATGAGGCGAATATTGGTTTTCTTTGAGTTATCCAAGAGCTATCTGAGAGAGTGATCTGTTTTTGCCTTCCATTTCTCTTGCTCTTTGGAGGTTTGAGAGCGTTTGAAAGCTTTGTCTTCCATGTCAGAAATTCTTTCTTCAGCTTGCTCCATTCTGTTACTGAGGGATTCTACTGAATTTCTCAGATCTTTAAGGGCTGCAACTTCTTGTCTCAATGTGTCAAAAATCTTTGGTCATTTTGTCTTTGAATTTGTTGAATACTTGAGACATCTTTTGGGTCATCTTTTGAATTACTGCTTGAAATTCTAATTCCATCTTTTCCTCCATTCCACTGATCTTATTTGCAATCCAGATTCTGAATTCGATTTCTGACATCTCAGCCTTTTGCCTATGCAGGAGATCTTGTGCTGTGTCTGCCTTATTGTTACTTGAAGGTGTTGGTCTACTCTGATTATTCATATTGCCAGAGTTTTTCTGTTGATTCCACCCCATGGTTATTTTTCACTGTTGCGTCTGGTCCTTCAAGTGGTGGGCGCAGGGCCGTGTGGTTGTTCGGGAAGTTTTTGACCAGCAGTGGGCCTGCAGAGAGGCCTGGCTGTCACCGGTGGTGTCCCTGGAAGAAGGGTGGCCTGTAGAGGCCCCATGGGTGCCAGGCGGAAGTCCGTGCAGTCCCCAGGAGTGACCCTGGCTGGGGGCCTGGTGGTCACGGGTGGAGTCCCTGGCAGAAAGCAGACCTACAGAAGCCCAGCAAGTGTGGGATGCAGGGCTACGGGGTCGCCGGGGGGGAGTTGCTGACTGGGGCTGGCCTGCAGAGGCCTGGCAGTTGCCGGTGGAGTCCTGGCAGAAGGCTGGCCTGCAGAGGCCCCATGGATGCCAGGTGGAGGCCTGCATGGTCACCAGGAATGTCCCTGGCCCGGGATGGGCCTGCGGGGTCCCCACGCATTCCAGATGGAGGCCCTCGCAATTGCCAGGGGATTTCCTGGCTGGAGGCAGACTTGCGGAGGCCTGGCAGTTGCCAGCAGATTCTGTAGCAGACGGCGGGCCTGTGGAAGCCTGGCAAGTACGGGACACAGGAATGGGTGGTCGCTGGGGGAGTTCCTTGCCCGAGGTGGGCCTGCAGAGGCCTGGCGGTTGCAGTCGGAGTTACTAGCAGAAGACAGGCCTGTGGAAGCCCTGTAGGCTTGGGTGTGGGGCCGCATAGTTGCCTGGGGATTTAGGGGCGGTCCTGCAGTGGCCCTGCGTGTGCCAGGCGGAGGCCTGCGTGGTCGACGGGGGAGTTCCTGGCTGGGGGTAGACCTGCAGAGGCCTGGTGGTTGCCTGCAGAGTCTCTAGCAGATGGCGGACCTGCAGAAGCCCAGCAAGCACAGGTGCAGGGCCAGGCAGTTGCTGGGAGAGTTCTTGGCTGTGTGCCGCCCTGCAGAGGCCTGACGGTTGCAGGCAGAGTTCCTGGCAGAAGGTGTACCTGCGAAAACCCTGCAAGCTTGGGGTACGGGGCTGCATGGTCGCCAGGGCATTTACTGGTCAGGGGCGGACCAACGGGGGCTCTGTGGGTGTTAGGCGGAGGCCCGTGCAGTTGTTGGGGAGTTCCTGGCTGGGGGAAGACCTGCAGAGGCCTGGCGGTCACTGGCAGAGTTTCTAGCAGACTGTGGGCCTGTGGAACTCCGGCAAGCACAGGGCACAGGGCCAGGCAGCTGCCGGAGGAATTTCTGGCTGGGGGTCAGGCCCACAGAGGCCTGGCAGTTGTAGGCAGAGTTCCTGGCAGAAGGCAGGCTTGCAGAAGCCCTGCAGGCTTGGGGTGTAGGGCTACATGGTCGCCGGGGAATTTACTGGCCAGGGGCCAGCCTGTAGGGGCCCTGCGGGTGCCAGGTGGAGTCCCCCGCAGTCACCGGGGATTTCCTGGCTTGGGGAAGACCTGCGGAGGCCTGGCGATTGCCAGCAGAGTTTCTAGCAGACGGTGGGCCTGTGGAAGCATGGCAAGCATGGGCACAGGGCCAGGCAGCTGCCGGGGGAATTCCTGGCCGGGGGGAGGGGTGCGGGCCTGCAGAGGCCTGGTGGTTGCAGGCAGAGTTCCTGGCAGTAGGCAGGCCTGCGGAAGCCCTGCAGGCTCGGGGCACAGGGCCTCATGGTTGCCTGGGTATTTACTGGCCTGGGGCAGAGCTGCAGGGTCCCTGCAGGTGCCAGGCAGAGGACCGCGCGGTCACCAGGGGGAGGAGTTCCTGGCTGGGGGCAGACCTGTGGAGGTCTGGTGGTTGCCGTCAGAGTTTCTAGCAGACAGCGGGCCTGCAGATGCCCGGCAAACATGGGGTGCAGGGCCAGGAACTCGCCTGTAGATTCACTGGCCAGAGGGGAGGGAGGCTGGCCACGGCCCCCCTGGAGTTTTCCGGGTTAGGTGCTTGTTCCGGCAGGCGGTGGTGGGGGAGCTTCTCAGGGACCTCCTCCCTCAGTCTCAGTGGGGGTTAGGCTTCTGGTTCGTCAGGTAAGCTGGGAAGGGTGTACAGTAAGTTAAGACTGGTGGGGAAAACTTTAGTTCTGTTTTTCTGCCTAGCAATAGAGTTTTCCAAGTCACACTGGGGTGCTCAGGGGAAGCACACCTCACTTCCCACAGCACTCTTCTGTGGGGTGAGACAAGAGGTCCACAGTTCACCACTTGTCTGTAGAAAACCCGCAGGACCAAAAGAGGAGAAAAAAAAGAAAGGAAACAGAAAAGCAAGAAACTCAGAGCTTTCTTGTGGGAGGGGACGGACACTCTTCCTTTCAGGTGAATTTTGTACCTAAAGCTTGCTTTCTTGGGGTTGCAGCCAGTCTCAGCAGAGGTGACCCGCAGAAATCACTTCTCTCTCTCGGCTGGGCTCCCAGTATTCAGCTTAATTGCACAGTTTCTGGAGGTTATCTTCCCTTTTGGACAGGAGCCTTTTTCGGAAGCTGCTTCCAGTCAGCCATCTTGCTCCGCCCCCTGGACTTTTTTTTTTTTTTTTCTTAACAGTATTAAAATGTCAATATTATTTAAAAGGATTTACAAAAAAAAAAAAAAAAGAAAATAAATAGACTCTCTGATAAAAGCAGAGAGTTTATATACAGAGTTTCAGAAAACATGCAATTCAGAAATTGGTGAACTTTCAGAAGCAGAAGGGCTCAGGAAGACTACATTATAGTCTTGGAAATGTAGTTACTGGTGTGTCTGCTGCTGACTGGTTGGCTTTTTGAGGCATGAGGTCATCACTGATTAGTTGGTTTACAGAAGCAAATTACTGGTTCAAAGTGTCACTGAACAAAGAATTAGTTTAAAACTGGCTATGGGGATTACTTATTGTTATGGCCCCCAAATCAGTTTTTTTCTAGGAGAATAAAAATTTTTAATTCTCAGCACCTAGTTAGCATAATATTTTCAAGCAGGGAGCACTCGGTAAACACTTGCAGGATAAATGAGCAGCATGTATGTATCATATGAAAGCACACTGGCTTTAGTCTCCCTAGTGTCAAAGCTTCTCATTGGGGCTTAAATATGGAAAGAATAATAGCTTCTACCATATGTCCTTATCTTTTTTATTTCTAAACAAGGCACTTTTACAACTGTTATCTTGCTTGATCCTCACTTTACTCTCTAAGGCTGGGATTAAAAGACACATTTATAATATTTCTATTTGTAAATGAGACGTGAAGTTAAATAAATGCCCATGGTCACATAGTGTTGGATCTTTGGACTCCACATTTCTTGGCCTCTATTAAAGGGAAGTGCTAGGCCAATAGAATAGAGATTTTCATCTTATGTACAGAGATATTAGCTCTCTCAACCTTAAGTGGAAGGCAGCTGGGAGTGGTCAGAGACCTGGTGAGTCGATCTGGCTGCAAGCAGCCTGGTGTATGTCCTTAGTATGTTGAAAAATGTTATCATTTTCTATGTTCGTCCTAATGTGAAAATGTGGTAAGCACTAAACAGAAGTGCCATTTAGTGCATACATGACTCTGTATGCATTGTGTAGAACTCTCCATGAATTAACACCTTATGTCATATTGTTATGTAAGAATTTACAGAGTGTTTGCATATGTGTTATAGTCTCATTTATTCTTCAAACTAAGCCTGTTATATGGAAAAGGCAGAGGGCACTATTATTTAAACCTGCTTTCCTTAAGAAAAGAATAAACAGTTTGTTTGGGCAGCGCCTATGGCTCAAAGGACTAGGGTGCTGGTCCCATATACCAGGGAATAAACAGTTTGGAAAATGAAAAAAGAAAAAAACCTGTTTTTATAAATCTTACTTACTCTTATGATTTTGGTATTTCTTTTAATGAACAGGGATATATTTTTCTAACATAATTCAAATCTTATCTGATGATTGATTTTCTGTGTGAACTTGAGCAGATTAAGAGATGCCAAGATATATGGTTAAACAACATTTTTGGATGTGTTTATGAAGGTGTTTCCAGAAGAGGTTAGCATGTTAATCAGTGAACTGAATGAATCAGATGATTTTCCTCAATGTGGGTGGGCATCATCCAATATGTTGAGGACCTGAAATGTACAACAAAGCTGAAAATGTTGAATTCACTTCTCGTTGAAATGGTTGAATTGGGACATTGATCTCTTGCCTTTGGTGCTCCTAATTCTCAGGGCTTCAGATTCAGACTGACATTTATACCCTTAGCTTTCTGGCTCTCAGGTCTTCAAACTACATTACTAGCTTTCCTGGGCTTTCCACTTGCCAATAGCAGATCATGGGACTTCTCAGCTTCCATAATCACATGAACCAATGCATTATAATAGATCTTTTTATATTTTACCTCTCTCTCTCCCTCTTTCTATATACATATGTATGTATATATATACACATACACACACACATATGGAATAAGATATAAATCTCTCTCGATATAATATATATATTTGCATCCTATTGGTTCTGGAGAACTCTAATACAGATTTTCGTACTGAGAGTGGTTCTAGAGGGACAGAATTTTAAGGATGTGTTTTTTGAATGGGCTCTGAAGTTTCTGGAATTGGTTCTCTAATCTGATTATACTTAAAGATGCTCATGACTCTAACTCCAGTAGTAAAGAGAGTACTGATAGTTCATGCATGATCTGGAAATAGATACATGAAATGTATCTGCATTGTATACTCCTAATCAACCACTTATAAGAAGGAAGTGTAGAGTGAGACCCTGTCTCTTAAAAAAAGGAGGAAAGAGTTGGCTGACTGCGCATATGATACTTTAGAATATTTTTGCATTTTTTGAAAACTAATGAACATAATAATGTCGACTGGTTGGTCTTAATGTTCCTAGATAAAGTGGTGAAAGAAAAGCATGGGCTCAGAGATTCAAATTCCCAGATTTGGCTCCATAAAAATTACTTGAATGCTTTTATGTGTGCTCTCAGGGAGACCCTTTATCTCCTGTGGCCATGGGGCTAAGATTGCTGAAAATCAAACATATTCTGTCTCTGGCTGAATTCCAACTTGGATTGAACTCCCAGACTTGCAGAGTGTCTACTTGTTAAAAGTGAGACTGTCAATTGGGAAAGAATCAGATCCTATAAGTTGGAATGGGGATGTATGGGAAGACTCTGATGAAGCTGGGGACATCAAGCCCCTATATTCTGATGAATCTTCTTTTTCAGTTTAATAGGTCTCCTCACTGCTAGTGGAAGCAACCTTTTCACTCCCAGAAGAATTGGCTTCCCCTTCTCAGGTGGAAGTGGCCTCTCCACACCTTGTGGCAGCAGCATCCTCACCTCCAGTGGTATCAGCCTCTCTACCCCCAGTAGCATTGGCCTTTCTACTCTCTTCTGAGAAGATTAATGCTGTATTGCCCGAGGAGACTGTAATTGCCTATTATGAGGCAGTTGCCATGCAAAACAATGCTGATTCTCCTCAGGACCTATTCTTCTATTGTTTCTCTTTACTTCTAGACCTATAACTAAAATCAAGTCCCAACAGGCCCTTAAAAGTGAGGCACAAAGTGTAACCCATAAAGAGGTGTGCTAAACTTCACAAGACCTATTAGCATTTTAAAAGTTTATACAAGCAGGAATCTGGGGAACATGTGTGGGAATGGATACAAAAGATGTGAGAAAATAGTGAAAGGAATATAAAGTTAGATTAGAAAGAATTTATTGATATAGGCTCACTAAGCAGGAATTCTTTATTTAATGTTATAGCTCAGGGAGTTAGAAAGGGCTCTAGCAGTTGTTTGTTTGGTTGGCTAACACATGGACCAAAAGGTGGCCCACAGTGAGTGAACTGAAAACACTACACCTTCCTTGATTTAATGCACAGAAAGAAATTCAAAGGCTTAGGGAGATTGGAATGTTACAGTGGATTTATCATTTAAGATCTGCCTCAGCCACAGTGGGAGGGTCCAGAAGACATGCTTTTCACTAGTGCTGTGAGAAATAAATCTGTAAGGGGAGCCTTAGCATTTCTGGAGAGACTTATGAGCCTTCTTTTCTGTGGGCTGGACCTTACAGTGGAAAATGCCGCCACTGAATTGGGAAACCTAAATGCAATGAAAGTAATTGGCCAGGGTGGCAGGGTCAAGTAACAGCACTCGATTGTCAAAGGCAAAGTGGGTATAGTTACTGTAATAGGAAGCACAGCAACAGAAGCAAAATAGTCTGACTTGCCAAGTTGCAGGGTTTTGGCTGGTTAATCATGGTTTTCCAGAAGTGAAATAGATAGGAAGCCTACTAAATTCTTACTTGATCTATGTAAGCAGAAAAGTTCTAGGTCAAGATGAATGTCTAACTCAAAACATAAAAACAGAAAGTCACAGCCCTTTAATCAATTTTCAGACTCTAGCCAGTTAACAGATCCAGAACCCCTTGAATAAAGGCCGGGTGTCCTTAAGGAAAGACCCCTGTACACTACCGAAAATTTATACTGTTAATCTTTCTCCTAGCTTTTCCCAAAGGGACCAAAAGCCTTTTATTGGAGTTACTGTACATTGGGAAAAGGAAATACTAGGAACTTTTACAGACTACTGGACATTGGTTCTAAACTGATACCAATTTTAGGAGATGCAAAAAGCCACTGTTGCCCAGGGGGCTTATGGAAGTCAGGTGATTGATTGAGTTTTAGCTTAGGTCTATCTCACAGTGTGTCTAGTGGGTCCCTGAACCCATATTATGTTTATTTACCCAATTCTGGAATAATTATTGGAATGGATGTTTACTGGCAGAATCCCCACATTGGTTCCTGACCTGCGGAGTAAGGCCAAGCAGAAGCCACTAGAACTATTTCTACCTGGTAATTTAGTAACCAAAGCAATATCACATTTCTGGAGGGATTTCAATGATTAGTGCCACCATCAAGAAGGACCTGAAGGATGCAGGGGTGGTAACTCCCACCACATCTGCATTCATCTGGCTTATTTGGCCCATAGAGAATATGTATTTTGGATAAAGACTATGGATTGTCATAGGCTTAACCAGGTGGTGATTCCAATTGCAGCTGCTGCACCAGATGTAGTTTCATTGCTTGAACAAATTAATAGGTCCCCTGGTACCTGGTATGCAGTTATAAATCTGGGAAATTTCTTTTTTTTATTCTTGCCCATAAGAACCACCGGAAACAGTGTGCTTTCATCTGGAAAGGCCAGCAATATACATTAACTGATCTATCTCAGGAATATATCAACTGTCTATCCCTACGTCATAACTTAATTCACAGGGATTTTAATCACCCTTCCCTTCCAAAAGATATCACACTGGTCCATTACATTGATAATGTTATGCTGATTTGAACTAGTGAGTTAGAAGTAGCAACTAATCTAGACTTACTGGTAAGACATGTTTGTGACAGAGGGTGGGAAATAAACCCGACAAAAATTCAGGGGCCTTCTACATTGGTGAAATTTCTAGGGATTCAGTGGTGTGGGGTCTACATATCCTTTCTAAGGTGAAGGAAATGTTATTGCATCTGGCCTCTTCTACAACCAAAATATAGGCATAATACTTAGTAGGCCTCTTTGCATTTTGGAGGCAATATATTCCTCATTTGGGTGTGTTACTCTGGCTCATTTGCCCAGTTACCCAAAAAGTGGTAGTTTAGAGTAGGGCCTAGAAGAGTAGAAGGCTCTGCAACAGAACTAGGAAGCTGCTCAGCACTTGGTCATAAGATCCAGTAGACCCAATGTTGCTTGAAGTGTCAGTGGCAGATATATATGCTGTTTGGAGCCTATAGGTCAATTGCCATGAAAAATCTCCTTACAATTTTGCAGTAAACTCTTGTTATCCTCCACAGATAACCACATTCTTTTTGAGAAACAGCTTTTGGCCTGCTACAGGGCCTTAGTAGAGACAGAATGCTTAATCATTGGCTACAAAGTTACAATGAGATCTGGGTAACCTGGGCCCATCATGAACTGGGTGTTATCTAACCCACAAAAACATAAAGTTGAGTATAAACAGTAGTATTTTATCATCAAATGTAAGTGGTATATGTGTATCAGGTCTGAGTATCCCCTGAAGGAATAAGTAAATTACGTGGAGAAGTGGCCCAAATATCTATAGTTTCCATTCTTGCTAGCTACACTGCCTTCTGTCTCCCAGATTGTACTTACAGTCTCATGGGGAGTTCCCTGCAGTTAGTTGACTGAGTAGTAGAAGACTTGGACATAGTTTACAGATGGTTCTGCACAATGTGTAGGCACTGTTTGAAAGCAGACAGCTGTAGCCCAGTAGCTTCTGTTTGAGTCATCCCTGAATGACAGTGAAAGGAGATGTCCAGACAGACAATTATATACCAATTTGTGGCCTGTGGCTAATGGTTTGGCTATATGACTAAAGACTTTGAAGGAACATGATTGGAAAATTGATGACAAGGAAATTTTGGAAAGAAGTATGTAGATCATTCTTTCTCAATGGGCAAAAAAGTGAAGATATTTGTGTCTTGTATAGATGCTCAAGCAAAGGTTACCTTAGCAGAGGATGATTTTAAAAATCAAATGGATAGGATGATCTATTCTTTGGATACCAGTTATCCTCTTTCTTAGCTACCCTTGTCATTGCCCTGTGGGCTCACAAAAAAAGTGGCCATGGAAGCAGGGATGGAAGGTTATGAATGGACTTAGCAAGATGGACTTCTGCACACCAAAGCTTCTATGGGTGTGGTCACTGCTGAATGCCAAATCTGCCAACAGCAGAGACCAATAGTGGACCCTCAATATGGCACCATTATCTGAGGTGATCAGTTAGCAACCTGCTGGCAGGTTGACTACATTGGACAGCTTCCATGGTAGAAAGGGTGACAGAGTCTCACTTGGTCACCATAGGTACAGTGCTGTGGCATCACAACTTACAGTAACCTCAAACTCTTGGGCTTAAGCAATTCTCTTGCCTCAGCCTCCCAAGTAGCTGGGACTACAGATGCCTGACACAACACCTGGCTATTTTTTAGAGATGGGGTCTTGCTCTAGCTCAGGCTAGTCTTGAGCTTGTGAGCTAAGGCAATCCACCCGCCTCGGCCTCCCGAGTGCTGGGATTACAAGCGTGAGCCACCACTCCTGGGCCCCCCTTTTTTCTTATTGGTGCACACATTGACTCTGGATAGGAATTTTTCCTATCTTTCCTCCCCTGTGCGTCATGCTTCTGCCAAAACTACAATCAAAAGATGTGGAGCAATTGGCCAATGCTTGTGAAATTCACTGGTATTACCATGTTGTCCATCATTATGAAGCAGTTGGGTTGGTAAAACTGTGGAATAGCCTTTTGAAGATTCAGTTACATTGCCATCCAACTGGCAGTACTTTGCAGAGCTGCAGTTTTATACGCTTTGAGTCAGCATCCAATATATGGTGTTGCTTCTCCCATAGCCAAGATTCAAGAATCCATGAATTAAGGGCTGCATATGGGAATGGCACCACTCACCATTAACCCTGGTAATCCTCTAGCAAAAATTTTACTTCCTATTCTCATGACTTTAAGCTTAGCTAGTCTAAAGATCTTAGTTTCAAAGGGAGGAACCATTTTGCTAAGAGACACAATAATGATTGCATTGAACTGGAAGATAAGACTGGGGGTGGGTAGGCACTTTGGACTCCTCACTCCCCTGAATCTATAGTCAAAGGAGAAAGTTATGGTGCTGTCTGTGGTGACTGATCCTGACTGTCAAGGGAAAATTGGGCTACTACTTCACATTAGTGGCAAGGAAGGTATATTTGTAATACAAGCGATCCTTTAGGGTGTCTTTTAGTATCACTATACCTTGTAACTAAAATCAATGAAAAGGTAAAACAATTCAGTCTGGGCCAAACTACTAATGATCCAGACTCTTTAGGAATGAAAGTCACATCACACCAGGTAAAGAACCACAACCATCTGGAGTGCTGGCTGAAGACAAAAGGAATATCAAATGGGCAGTGGATGAAGGTAATTATAAATAACAGCTATGACCAGTTACAAAAATAAGAACTGTACTTTCATAAATATTCCTTACTTAATTTGTTATGAATACATTTGTGTATGTGAAAATACATAAGCAAATATCCTTGCTTTCTTTCTTCTCTTACTCCCTTACCATGCGACAAAAATAAATTGACTTTATGTCATGGTGTTAATTTTTTTTGTTTTTGAGACAGAGTCTCTCTCTCTCTCTCTTTTTTTAGAGGCAGTCTCACTTTATCACCCTCAGTAGAGTGCTGTGGCGTCACAGCTCGCAGCAACCTCCAGCTCTTGGGCATAAGTAATTCTCTTGCCTCAGCCTCCTGAGTAGCTGGGACTATAGGCCACCACAACACCTGGCTGTTTTTTTTTTTTTAATTGCAGTTTGGCTGGGGCTAGGTTTGAACCCAGAACCCTCAGTATATGGGGTTGGCACCCTACTCACTGAGACACAGGCACCACCCCATGGTGTTAATTTGATATAGTATTATTAATTTTATTTCATAGTCTTTAAGTTGATGGATACTGAAGAGAGGGGCAAACTTTACTCAAGCACTTTATTTTCTTTTCTGGGGAAGAGGCTAATGCATTTTTTGTTGTATGCAGGATAGTTGAATCATGTTAGGCAGAATTTATTATTTTAGTTTAAAGATTAAATATGATTTAAGGAGATGTGTGTGTGGGGGCCAAGTTGACAAAGGTTCAATGTGTGATTGTTAATTTTATGTGCCAATGTGATTGGGTTAAGGGATGCCCAGATATTTTGGTTAAAAGTGATTTCTGGGTAAATTTGTAAGGGTGTTTCTGGAACAGATTAGCATTTTAATTAGTTAACTGAATAAAGCAGACGGTCCTCTACAATGTGGATGGTCATCATCCAGTCTGTTGAGGGCCTTAATAGAATAAAAAGGTGAAATAAGGTTGAATAAATTCTCTCAAACTGCTTCAGATGGAACATCAATTTTCTCCTCAGTGCTCCTGGTTCTCAGGCCTTCAGACTCATAATGAAATCTATACCATCAGCTTCCTGGCTCTCAGGCCTTTGAACTACAACACTGGCTTTCCTGGTCTCCAGCTTTCAGATGGCACATTAAAGAACTTCTCAGCCTCCATAATCATGTGAGCTAATACTTCATAATAAATGTCTTTATATATAGGATATATAGATGTTTACAGAACATTTATATTCAATTTATATATGTAGAAATCCTTTTAGACATATAAATCATTTCTCTATTATACATGAATAATATATAAATATATCTCCTGTAGGTTCTGTTTCTATGGAGAATCTTGACTAACACATCATATTATACATATAATTTAATATCTAGTTATAGCATAAGCATTTTATCTATGTTTCAGTATCACTTTAATACTATACTTTTTTTACTATCATTTTTAATGACCACAAAATATTACTCTGAGTGAATGTACCACATATTTGACTTAAAAGTTCCTCTATTGTTGTTTTCATCTTTCTATTATTACAGGCATCCTTCTGAGATATTGTGGGTTCAGTTCCATACCATTGTCAAAAACTGAATTTTCCAATAAATAAGTCATATGAATTGTTTAGTTTCAAAATGCATGTAAAAGTTATATTTATACTGTAATGTAGTCTATTAAGTATGCAACAGTATTGTACATATCTTAATTAACAAATACTTTATTGGTAAAAAATGCTAACACTCATCTGAGCCTTCTGTAAGATTCAATGTTTTTGTTGATGGAGGGTCTTGTTTTGATGTTGATGGCTGCTGCCTGATCATGTGATGGTTGCTGAAGGTTGAGGTGCCTGTGGCAATTCCTTATATATTACAACAATGAAGTTTTCTACATCATTTAGTTATACCTTTCATAAAATATTTCTCTGTAGCATGTGATATGATAGTATGGTAGAACTTTTTTCATAACTGATGTCAGTCCTCTCAAACTCTGCCACCACTTTACCAACTAAGTTTATGTAGCATTCTAAATCCATTATTATCACTTCAACAATATTTACAGCATGTTCACCAGGAGCAGATTCTATCTCTAGAAACTACTTTTTTTGCTCGTCCAGAAGAAGCAACTCCTTATCTGCTCCTGTTTTATCATGAGATTGTAGCAATTCAAGCAATTCAATCGTATTATCAGGCTCAACTTCTAATTCTAGCTTCCTTGCTATTTCCATCACATTTAAAGTCACTTCATCTACTGAAGTCTTGAACCCCTTAATCATTGATAGGGGTTAGAATCAACTTCTTTCAAACGCTTGTTAATGTTGATATTTTGACCTCACAAATGATCAATGCAATGATCTTAGTGGCTTCTAAAATGATGAATCCTTCCCAGAAGATTTTAAATTTGGTTTACTCAGATCAATCAGAGGAATCACTATCTATGGAAGCTATAAACTTAAAACAATGAATTTATTTATTTATTTTTATTTTTTATTTTTTTTCAGTTTTTGGCCGGGGCTGGGTTTGAAATTGCCACCTCCAGCATATGGGGCCAGCGCCCTACTCCTTTGAGCCACAGGCGCCACCCACAAAGTGAATTTATTAAATAATAAGACTTTAAACTCAAAAATTACTTTTTGATCCATGGATTGCTGAATAGATAATGTGTTAGCAAGTATGGAAATATTAGTCTACTTGTTCATCTTCATCAGAGCTCTTGGCTGTCAAGGTGCATTGTCAATGAGCAATAATATTTTGAAAGAAATACTTTTTTCCTGAACAGTAAGGAATATAACAGTGGGCTTAAAATGTTCAGTAAGTCACGCTATAAATAGGTGTGCTATCATCCAGGCTTTGTTGTTTTATGTATAGACAGAGTAGATTTAGCATAATTCTAAAGGGCCCTAGGAGTTTTGGAATGGTAAATGAGCATTGGCTTCAACTTAAACTCACCAGCTGCATTAACCCTTAACAGGAGAGTTAGCTGGGTTCTTTGATGCTTTGAAACCTGACAGTGACTTTTCCTCTCTAACTATGAAAGTCCTAGATGTCATCTTCTTCCACTATTAGGCTGTTTCATGTACATTGAAAAATCTGCTTTTTAGCATTGACACCCTCATCCATTATCTTAGCTAGATCTTCTGGATAACATGCTATATCCTCTATATTAACATTTGCTACTTCAGCTTATACGTGTATAAAATGTTATAGAGATGGCTTCTTTTCTTAAACCTCATGAACCAAACTCTGCTAACTTTGAACGTTTCTTCTGTATCTTTCTCATCTCTCTCAGCCTTCAAAGAATTGAAGAGTTACGGCCTTGCTTGGTCTAAGGAATATTGTGGCTGGTCTGATCTTCTATCCAGACCACCAAAACTTTCTCTATATCAACAATATGTCTATTTCACTTTCTTATCATTCATGTCTTTACTGGAATACCACTTTTATTTTCCTTAAAGATCTTTTCCTTTGCATTTACTATATGGCTACATTTTTTACAAGAAGTATTTAATTTTGATATGCTTTCCTCACTAAAGTTAATCATATCTAGGCTTTTAAATTTTATTATTTCAGGTTAATCGAGGGTATAAAGAATTAGGTTACAATGTTTGCATTTTTTAAGTAAAGTTCCTCTTACAATTGTGTATTGCCCCCAAGAGGTATGCCATACATTCTAACATTGTGCCCATTAAATGGGAGCACACTCATCCCTTTCCCTCTTCCCCTCTCCCCACTCCCTCTTTCACCTGCTCTCCACCTCAAATTAAGTTTTTCTCTTATGTGGGTGTATATTACATTGTCTACTGGTTTCAGATTTAGAATTGAGTACATTGGATTCTTGCTTCTACATTCTTGTGATATTTTATTAAGAAGAATGTGTTCTGACACCGTCCAGGTTAATAAAAATGATGTAGAGTCTCCATCTTTTTTAAGGGCTGAATAGTATTCCATGGTATGTATATATATATATATATATATATATATATATATATATATGTATAACATTACTTCTTGTTAAACCATTTCTGGGTTGGTGAGCATTTAGATTGTTTCCACATTTTGGTGGTTTTAAATTGAGCTGCAATAAACAGTTTAGTGAAAATGTGCTTATGATAAAATGATTTTTTTCTACAGGATCAAATGGGAGATCTACTTTGAGTTCTTTGAGGATTCTCCATATTTCCTTCCAAAAAGACTGTATTGGTTTGCAGTCCTACCTATAGTGTAAAAGTGTTCCCTTCTCTCCACATCCACGCCAGCATCTGCAGCTTTGAGATTTTGGGATGTGGGCAATTCTCATGGAGGTTAGGTGATACCTCAGGGTGGTTTTGATTTGCATTTCTCTGAAAATCAGTGATGATGAGCATTTCTTCAAATGTTTGTTAGCAATTTGTCTGTCTTCTTCAGAGAAGGTTTTGTTCATATGTCTTACCCAGTGGTAGATGGGATTGTTTTCTCTTTTTTTATTGTTGATTAAATTGAGTTCTATGTAGAGTCTAGTTATCAACCTTTGTCAAATTCATACACTGAAAATATCTTCCCATTCTAAAAGTTGTCTTTTTGCTTTCCTTGCTGTGTCCTTAGCTATGCAGAGGCTTTTCAGCTTAATTAAGTCCCACTTGTTAATTTTTATTGTTGTTGTGATTGCTGCTAAAGTCTTTGCCATAAAATTTTCCTCCAGTCAAGAGTTTTTCATACAGTTTCTTCTAAGATTATTATCACTTCATGTTTTATATTTAAATCTTTTATCCATCTTGAGTCAATTTTTGTAAGTGGTGAAAGGTGTGGGTGGAGTTTCAGTCTTTTTCATGTGGTTAACCAGTTCTCCCAGCACCATTTGTTGGATAGGGACTCTTTTCCCAGTATATGTTTTTGTATGGTTTATCAATGATCAGATGGCAACTAGAGACTGGTTTTATCTATTGGTTTTCTCTTCTGTTCCATACATTTATGTCTCTATTTTTGTGCCAATACCATGCAGTTTTGATCACTGTGGACATGTAATATAGCCTGAAGTCTGGTAGGGAGATTCCTCAGCTTTGTTTACATTACTAAGAATAGCCTGGGCTATATGGGTTTATTTCTAGTTACATACAAAATGAAGAACTATTTTTTCCAGTTCTTCAAAGTATGATGTTTGTTTTTTAATGAGGATTGCACTAAATCTGTAGATAGCTTTGGGTAGAAGAGACATTTTAACAATATTGACTTTTCCAAGCCAAGAGCATGGTATGTTCTTCCACTTGTTGATGTCTTCTGCTATTTCTTTTCTTAGGGTTTCATAGTTCTCTTTATAGAGGTCATTTACGTCTTTTGTTAGTATATTCCTAGGTATTTAGTTTTCTTTGAAGCTACTGTGAGGGGAATTGTGTCCTCTGTGTGTGTGTGTGGTAACAAGAATCCAGCCTAAAAATGTCATTCTTTTCTTTTTTTTGTCCCCTAAGGCAAGCTGAAACAAAGTTTATTGAGAAAGAGAAAAGTTTACAGAGTAAGAAAGTTTACAAAGTAGGTTATGTTCACCATAGACAGTGAAGGGGTCTCCATTGTCAGTGCAAGTAGGCAAAGAGGCAAAGAAACAAAATTTTAAAAATTTAAAATGATCTATAACCCATAGTGTGAACAACTTTAAATAAAGAACTCATGAAGTAAATTATGGAACATCTATACCATGGAATACCATGTAGCAATTCAAAATTATAAAAAGAGGAGGAAAAATTAAAATTTTATATTGCAGATGAAAGTCAGCTTTTGTGCTTTCTTTCTTTTCTCTTCTTTTCCTTTCCTTTCTTTCCCTTTCCTTTCCTTTCTCCTTTCCTTCCTTTTCTTTCTGTTTCCTTTCCTTTCCTTTCCTTTTCTTTATCCTTCTCCTCCTCTTCCTATCTTCCTTCCTTTCCTGCTTTCTTTCTTTCTTTTTAAAAATAATTCATTCCTTTTTATTGCTGCATAGTATCTTATAGTATAGCAATACTAGCATTTAGTTTTTTTTTTTTATTGTTGGGGATTCATTGAGGGTACAAGAAACTAGGTTGCACTTATTGCATTTGTTAGGTAAAGTCCCTCTTATAATTATGTCTTGCCCCCAAAAGGTGTGTCACACACTGAGACCCCCACCCCTCCCTCCTTCCCTGTCTGCTCTTCCTTTCCCCCACCTCCCTCCATCCTCTCTCTCTCTGCTCTCCCTTTGCCCCCCCCACTATGTACTAGGTCATTAATTGTCCTCATATCAAAATACATAGCATTCATGATTCTCCATTATTATGGTGCTTTACTAAGAAGAATGTGTTCCACTTCCATCCAGGTTAATACAAAGGATGTAAAGTCTCCATTTTTTACATGGCTGAATAGTATTCCATGGTATACATATACCACAGTTTGTTAATCCATTCTTGAGTTGGTGGGCATTTAGGCTGTTTCCACATTTTGGCGATTGTAAATTGAGCTGCAATAAACAGTAGAGTGCAAGGGTCCTTATGGTAAAAGGATTTTTTTACCTTCTGTGTAGATGCCCAGTAACGGGATTACAGGATGAAATGGGAGGTCTAGCTTGAGTTCTTTGAGGGGTCAAGATACTTCCTTCCAAAAAAGTTGTATTAGTTTGCAGTCCCACCAGCAATGTAAAAGTGTTCCTTTCTCTCCTTGTCTACAGCAGCATGTGCATTTTGTGATTTTGTGATGTGGGTCATTCTTGCTGGGGTTAGATGTTATATCAGGGTGGTTTTGATTTGCATTTATCTAATAATTAGGAACAATGAGCATTTTTTCATATGTTTGCTAGCCATTTGTCTGTCTTCTTTAGAGAAGGTTCTATTCATCTCTCTTGCCCATTGATGTATGGGATTATTGGCTTTTTTCATGTGGATTAATTTGAGTTCTCTATAGATCCTAGCTATCAAGCTTTTGTCTGATTCAAAATTTGAAAATATCCTTTCCCATTGTGTAGGTTGTCTATTTGCTTTTGTTGTTGTCTCCTTAGCTGTACAAAAGCTTTTCAGTTTAATTAATTCCCATTTGTTTATTTTTGTGGTTGTTGCAATTGCCACAGAAGTCTTCTTCATAAAGTCTTTCCCAGGCCAATATGTTCCAGTGTTTTTCTGGTGCTTTCTTTGAGGATTTTTATTGTTTCATGCCTTAAATTTAGGTTTTTTATCCATCTCATATCAATTTTTGTGAGTAGAGAAAAGTGCGGGTCAAGTTTCAGTCTTTTACATGTGGATATCCAGTTCTCCTTGCACTATTTCTTGAATAGGGATTCTTTCCCCCCATTGTATGTTCTTGTTTGGTTTATCAATGATCAGGTGACTATAAGATGTTAGTTTCATTTGCTGGTTTTCTATTTAATTCCAAATGCCTTTGTCTGTATTTTTGTGCCAGTACCATGCTGTTTTGATGATTATGGCCTTGTAGTACAGCCTAAAGTCTGGTAGGCTGATGCCCTCAGCTTTGTTTTTATTACTAAGAACAGCATTAACTATATGAGTTTTTTTCTGGTTTTGTACAAAATGAAGAATTATATTTTTCCAAGTCTTGAAAATACAACGTTGGTATTTTAATAGGGATGGTATTAAATCTGTAGATTGATTTGGGAAGTATAGGCATGTTAACAATGTTGATTCTTCCCAGCCATGAGCATGGTATGTTCTTCCATTTGTTAATATCCTCTGTTATTTCTTTTCTTAGGGTTTCATAATTTTCTTTATAGAGGTCCTTCACCTCTTTTGTTAGGTATATTCCTAGGTATTTCATTTTCTTTGAAGTTATGGTGAAGGGAGTTGTGTCCATAATTAGCCTCTCATCTTGGCTGTTATTGGCATATATAAAGGCTTCTGACTTGAGGACATTGATTTTATATCCTGAGACATTTATGTATTTTTTTGATGATTTCCAGGAGTCTTGTGGTTGAGTCTTTGGGATTCTATAAGATCATATCATCAGCAAAGAGGGAGAGTTTGACCTCCTCTGCCCCCATCTGGATGCCCTTTATTTCCTTCTCTTGCCTAATTGTATTGGCTAGAACTTCCAGCACTATGTTGAATAGTAGTGGTGCTAGAGGACAA
>CAUYRH010019929.1:0-16124 GCA_963574655.1 Perodicticus potto | reverse complement strand
ACTTGAGCCCAGGAATTGGAGGTTGCTGTGAGTTGTGATGCCACAGCACTCTATCCAGGGTGACAGCTTGAGGCTCTGTCTCAAAAAATAAATAAATAAATAAATAAATAAATAAATAAATAAATAAATAAATAAATAAATAAATCTAAGCCCTCGATCCCAAAGAAATAGCTTTTATTATCACAAAGTGAAAATATGATTTTAGCATTTTGTTGAAATTTCAATAGAAAAATGACCACATATAGCATATTCTGTGGTTTATAAACTTCATAGCAGTCCAGAATTCCTTCAAAATGAAGGGCACAGTAAGGGCTGGAATTGGGGTTTTGGTTTAGTTTTTCCTCCTCTTTAACTGCTTAAAGATTATAGCTTTTAACACTCCTATTTCAACCATGTGATGAAGATATATACACATTACTTCAATTAAATAGTAAGCTCTTGACTACAGACAGCTACAAATAGCTCGTACAACCATCCTTTTCTAGACACTCTTCAGTGAGACTAAATAGTAAAACCAACACCTGGACCAAATTAAAAGGTTAAATGTCATAAGCATACATGTCATCAGACCTATCAAAACCCACACAATGTATAACACCAAAGTGAAACTTAATACTAACTCTACTGCTGTAGTTACAAGTAACGTATCAGTACTGGCTCGGCAACTTCAACAATGTACAGTGCCCCATGCAAATGCCAAGAAGTTAACAGAGGAAACTGAGTTTGGGCACATATGAAAACTCTGCACTTTCTGCTCGATTTTTCTCTAAGCCCAAAACCATTCTTTTTCTTTCTTTCTTTTCCTGCCCCCCTCCCTCTCTTTTTTTCTTTCAAGTCAGAGTCTCACTGCTGCCCAGGCTAGAGTGATGTGGCATCATCACAGCTCGCAGCAACCTCAAATTCCTGGGTTTAAGTGATCCTCCTTGCCTCAGCCTCCCAAGGAGCTGGGGCTACAGGTGCCCACCATAACGCCTAACTGATTTGTTTTTATTTTTATTTTTTAGTATATACCAGGTCTCCCTCTTGTTCAGGCTGGTCTGACCTCAAGGGATCCTCCGACCTCATCCTCCCAGAGTTCTAGGATTACAGGCATGAGCTACTGCCTCCGGCCTCCCAAAACCATTCTTGAAAAATCAGTCTTTTGATTTACTAAATACTTATTGAATTTTTTGATGTTTTTAAGTACCATATACAATAAAATTTACTTATTCAATAATAAATATCTGTGTAACCAACTTAAACCTATTAACAAAATTGAACACCAGGTTTCTTGCCCCGCCCCCCAAAAAAAGCAAGATTACCTTAATCCTTACATTTTCTAGCACTTTTTGTCCTTCTTTTCTATTCAAAGATCAAAACTCAAACTGCTTTTGCCCCCACACACATAAGAGTGAATATCAATTGCTAGAATCCCTTCCATGAACACCTCACATATTGAGAATGGTGAATATTCTATTACTGAACCCTTCCTCTTACCTATTCACTATCAGAATTATGCCCTGTGGAAAGAGCACAGACTCCTGAAGACACTGACTAGGGAAGTGGTCAAAGAACACACATGTACGGTTTAAAACTTTCCTGCTAATTTTCCTACCCTGCCCTCCTCCAAAAAGACACCAGTAAAAACTAAATAGCAGAAACAAAAAACATATTGTTCCAAAGGTCCAATCTAGATATGTTTTTCTGTATTATTTTAGTCAACAATGCATAGCTGTCTGTCTACCATCCCACCCCTACAATTTTAAAATTCCTGGACAATGTTTCAAAATATTTTCCTAAGTTTACATGTAATTTAAGAAAACTATTCATTTTATTAAGCAAATAAACAGTATATGTGGCCAAAAACAGTTAAGATTTAAGTCTGAGTGCTTTCATTAAATATCTGTAATAGAAAAAGCATTCACACTAATGTATCACACTAATGTATAGATTTGAGTATTGAAGGGCTTTGTCTGCTTTTGCTTTATTGGTAATACTAAAAAATACAGTTACAGACGGCTCACCATATATTACATACATTAAAGATGTCAACTGAATATACTTAACATTCTTTAAATGTTTAAAATGGTAAACTGTGAGTAAAACAAGAAAAACATTCCATTGAATAATAAAGCAATACAATAAAAGGAACTTGGCTATATGCTCCTTATATGTAAGCACTCAGGTTCTTTGTGTAAAACACAGATTTGACCCAATGAAGAAATCATGCAAAAGGAAGTAATTTTTTTTTGTTTTTTTTTTAATTTTTTCAAATTAATATGATGGTACAATTTTTAGGTTAGTTACATTGTTCTTACTTCCAGGGTGAATTGCCATTTGTAGAAGAGCCCCTCATTCAAAAGGAAGTAATTTCAGCTGCCATTTTACTAACAGGTACACAGGTTGAGTAACAACTGCTGCTAAGGTTCAACACCAGCCAAGACCTGAATATATACCACTATTTTTAAATCATTTGAACTAGTGGTAAACACGACTGTGAACACAGCAGCACGCACCATCTGGGGACTTTTTCAAATGCACAGCATATTCACTCTCACTCTATTTTGTTCCTCTGAAGCTCAACAGTCACATGCAAATGGGTAATTTTTTAAACCACATCTACAAAAAGCTCATTTGAATTATGGAAATAAGCCATGAGAAACATCTAATTGCTCAGCTTTATTCCAAGTCATTAATGCCATGAATACTTTAATTTTATAAAGATCTCCCATACTTACTCTACCATATTCTTAAAATCTTCGAAAGTAATTTCTGATTAATACTGTAAAATTAAAATGTTTTCTACTTTCCTTAAGCAGGGGTATCAAACCTTTTTTCTTCTCTGCGCCAAAGTGTCTGCGTGTACTTTAAGTAATATCCACCACCACAGACATGCAAAACAGCCTCAAAATTCAGTGTACAGCCTAGAGGTCATGCCGCTGGACACCTCTGTTCTAAAGTGATTTATAACCACTACCTCGTTTTATCCCCTAAACCTGAATATAACTGCCATATTAATCGCCACAATGGCCTCCCACAGAACGTCATTAGTGTTAACCTCTTCCTACATGAACCAGTTAATATCATTAAGCCTCTTCTAGCTACCATGCTGAGATTCCCAACCTCTCAATATTTTCTTACCATCTGCAAACTATCTTTGACACATCCTCTACCTCCTAAGCTGTTGTTTATTACCCCAAATTCTCAGAGGGTCACTGATTTCAAATAAATAAATTGTTATCTATTCAATAGCATCACCTCAGTACTCATTCTCTAGTCCAGAATCTAAAGCATGTGACAACTGTCAACCTCCACTTCGAAGCACTCTTTCCCTTTTGCCCCCGTGTGTTAGTTTACCTTTCAGACCACTTTCTCTCAGATCATCTTCAATTTCCTACTCCTGATTCCACACACACAGACACACACAGGCACACACACAGAGAGAGACATACACAGACTTACATTACATTTCTGCAAAGTACTGTACCAGATGATGTTCTCAAAAAGAACAAATTCAACATCTATGCCTTTCAGCCAACATCTCCTGTTCCTTCCAATTCCACCAAAAAAGTTGTCAACTTTGTCTCGCACGATTTAGCCTTAATAAATCCATCCTGCTTACTGTTCTGATTTACTTATCCTCAAATAGAATGAGAATGTTTACAGAATTGTCCACCTTCATTTTATTTAAGGGCATGTTTTAATTTTTTTAAGAAAAAAGTTTTTCTAAAACTTCACATATCTTCAAAGGGAACCTGACTTACATATATTACTACCTTATCAACAGAATTTTCAAGAAAACATCATGAGGCCCAACAATTCTACATGTAGGAATTTATGTCCCAGATAATTTTATGAAAAGAGAAGCAAAGGTTATGAACTATATAGATGCTTTTTGCAGTACCACTTGTATATAACAACAAATCCCTACAGGACCTTAAGATCACTGAGCAAACCTATGACTTTTGGGTTCTAGGAGTTTTTGCATGAGGATCTTTTCCAGTATCAACATTTATAAGCATTATCTCAGCACGGGCTCCTTCCACCTGGGATTCAGTGAGCACCTCCTGGTTAGCATAAGCCAAGCTGTGTGGGCTGCTGAGCTGCCAGCAGAGGAAAGCCGTCTTCCCATGGTTACCCTTTTGTATAATAAATGACGGTCAAGTGTGAGTTAAGAACAAGGGATCAGGACAGCGCCCATAGTTCAGTGGACAGAGCGCCAGCCACATAGAGAGGCAGTCGGGTTCAAATCTGGCCCGGACCAACTAAAGCAACAACAACTGCAACAAAAAAATAGCCGGGCATTGTGGCGGGCACCTGTAGTCCCAGCTACTCAGGAGGCTGAGGCAAGAGAATTGCTTAAGCCCTTTGAGGTTGCTGTGAGATGTAACACCACAGCACTCTAGCCGGTGTCTCCTAAAAAAAAAAGAAGAGACCAGGATTTGGCTTACAGTCCTGGCCTCACCACTCACCAGCTGTGCAGCCACATCTCTCTAAGCCTCAGTTCCCTCATTTGTACTCCAGAGGGATTTAAACCTTTAAGAATTAGATAATTCTTACACAGGCAGAATATTAAGGAAATGAAATTATCCATAATCCCACCACTCAGAGATTAGCTTTTAGGTACATTTCTTTCTGCTCTCTTTCCTCAGTCTCCAGGATTAAAGTGGATATGCACATAATTGGAATCATAAACAGTATGGTATCCACAGTTTTTTTGTGACTAGGTTTACATCATAGTTTTATATCATGATGATTAATAATGGCCGCATATTTCCTTTTATCAATGGCCAGGATTCAAACATTCTCTTTCTATTATTAGCTGCTCAAGCAGACAAATCACTATCTTTAATTTCTTCTCTTCTTTTTTTTCCTTCTTCTTTCCCAGGAAAAGTCCCTCCTCTACTCCACCTATACCAACATTATTTTAAAATAGCTAATATATCTTACTAGTATGAGAAATGCATTTGTATCACAAAAGTAATAAAGAGTGATTTAAGCTTCTCACATTAAACTTTTTTAAAAAGCTCCTTTGGGAGTTTAACAAATCCTCATGTTCACTTTTACTTGCTTTGTCTGCCTCCACGGAAAGTAAATGATATGAGGATAGCAGCAACTTCATCTTTTGTATATCTTTAGCAGCTAAAATATTAAATAATACCTATCACATCATTAGGGCTCACCATATTAAGTATCCACAGTTATTACATGCCAGGCATGGTCCTAAGTACTTTGCATATCCTCTAGGTAAATCCATCAGTTTCCCATAAGAAAAATCAGACACAGAGGCTATGTAATTTATCCCAGATCTCACAAGTAAATGGTAGTACCAGGAACAGAACCTGCTATACTGAATAAATAAACTAATTATACCAGCAGACCTCCACGTGATACCATAAAAAATTGAGTAAGGTTATGCTGATTAATTAAATGTCAACACAGTTTTTTTTTTTTTTTACCATTTTTCATTACAAATATATAAATATTTCAACTATTATCATGGATTAGTTAGAGTTTGAAGGGCAAGTCTAAAATCCCAATCACCATTAATTCTTGGAACTAGAAAACATCATCTGAAAAAAAAAAAGATTTACAAATGAACTTTTGATATAACCTGTTTGGAATGGATCTACGATGTCTTAAATCTAAATGTTTTCATTTCTTTTAATTAGAGAAAACACTTTCTAGGTAAGTAACACTGAAATTATCACACATTTTAGACAATGTTGCACTTTATTTCCTCGTTACAGGTGGTTTTAAAAAGGATCTATTTATTCAATGAGATTATAAAAAAAAGAAAATATCACAACCTGAGCCAAGCTTTCTGCCACCACAGGAATACAGTTTCCAACTTCCCATCTTCTAGCAATAAACTGGGCCTCTTAAAAAGGTACCACATTAAGCTTTATTTATAAACAGATCTCAATCAAGTTTGTTTCTAAGACTTTTTGCTCTTTTTTAAAAACTTGGTGGAAACTCTTAGAAGCCCATGGTGGTAGCCATAGCTCTGGATAGTGGTATCTCCTCAAAAGAAAAGGAGACCAGACCATGGAGAAACCATGTCATTCAAGCCACAATTTATTCTGCATCCTGAAAAGCCTTTGTTAAATGCTTATTTTTCAAAGATTCAGATCTACTCATTTTTAAAGTAAATACTTTCTAATAACTTGAAACCAATAATATTTTAAAATTTAAAGTTGGCCACACAGGCCCCTCAGCAGAGACATCTAAACTTTCTATTAATCATCCAGCGTCTGGTGCAACTGCTGTGAGTCGATGGTTCTCTCAGTCCCTTTGGTACAGCGGAACAAGAGGTAAGAGACAGATAACTCTACCATACTACTTATCTCCACCGATAGTAACATTTATTGCTGCTTGAGCTCTTACAAATTAATCCTACACTAAGAGTCCATTTTCTCTAGGTTTTCTTTTAAAAAACAAATATTCACTTTCCACATCATTATAAAATGGATGGTTCCATTGGCCTCTCAGACTATATGCAAAATGAAGCAAAACCTTTTGACCTTTGAAAAGCATGGTAAATGTATTACCTTCTAACAAGTTATATGGTTTACTGGTTTCATCAAAACAAAAAATAAATCTTTCAGAAATAAACTACTACATGAGTAAATAAAAGCTTGCATGTATTATCATTTTCTTAAAAGCAAGCACAGGGGCAATGGGGAGGGATTAAGAAACTAGCTAGCCAAGTGCATAAACCTCCAGTGAAAGGTCAAACTACCCTGTAGGAGCAGCCAAGGCATTCTGACCTAACAGCTGTACACAGTTGCACTAATTAAAATGAAAAGCTAGTTTGCATAATACGCAGGCAATTCACTGAACCTTACTGACAAGTTGACGGGGTTCACCATCACATTCTTCTCTAACCTATAATTCAAAAAATAAATTGGCATATAGTTGCAGGTGCTGGGATGTGAAAATACACACACACACACATATTCAGGCGTGTGAGAAATATTCACAACCATGCAGACTGGAACATATCTTACAGGCTGTAAAAACACATACATACACAAAGGAAGTGGTACAGCTACATTACGTCAGCTCTTGTCTCAATTCACAAATGCAAAACCACAAAACAAGACAAAAATCTAAATGGCCTTTTTCTGGAAACCTCAGAGTAAATGAATGAATGTGGGTTAAGTCTTTAAATATGTTATTGAAGAACAGTTCTCGGGGATGCATCACTTTCAACAGCCACGGTGAGGAAAGAAGTGTAATCTTAGTCAATTCTATCATGCAAGCAGATCAAATAACACTTCAAGTGCAGCCTGCCAAGCGCCAGTGCCTGCCAGAGTACAATGAGCACTCAAGTGCTTTGGGCTGAAAACCACCTTTCACTGGTCCCAGAGATCTTTATAAAATAGTCTAAACACTTCTAAATTACAGAGTAGGAAAAAAACAAATATGAGCTTCTAATGGTTGCCCCACGCTATTGTGAGTTTGCTGTTAAGCATCTAAAAATCTGCCTTATATAATTTTATAAGGCAATGTAAATATTCAGAAAAGCAATTGCCTCTAGAGCACAAATCTAACATACAGAAACACAGAGTTGGTTGTGCTTCTGGAAACAATTGTCCACAGATCAACAGCTTACGTGGGATATTGTTCCCATCTGTAAGGTTTCAAATCATGTCTACTTTAACTTTGGAGTTTCCAGAAAGCAAGAAAGAAAGAAAGAAAGAAAGAAAGCCAGAACTCAATACAGTAATTTTGGCACAGAATTTTTAGGACTTTGTCAACTGTGTTCTCAACTTTTACTCAGTGTCGCATTGTTAAAGCCCAAGGGCACACTATTTCAAAGGGAAAATGTAATCTTTCTCTTCACCCCGGGTTCATTCACATACCATTTTTTAGATTTTCCATATGGCTGAGAGGCCTCCAGCCAAACAATGCCCCACTGAGCCAGCGTGGTGGCACAGCCACATGTGCACCAGGGAAGCTTAAAGGCAGAGAGAAAAACAAAGTAACCTATTAAAGGCGTTTCTTCCCCAGCAAACTGAAAGTGGTCAAGCAAGGTCTCCCCATAGCTTCACAGAACAAGATTTGGGTAAACAAGGGGAGAAAGGCAGGAAAACCACCACCTTACAACAAAATATTTTAACATAAAGCAGTCTTCCTCAAGACTAACTCTGCCTTTTAGTTACTCTGGCAAAGTAACAGCCTTTGGGTCAACGATGAAAATTTTATTTGTCACTTAAGCAACCCAAAATTACCTTATAATCAAGATTATCAAATTCATTTTTAAACCTATATCTATTCTACAGTAAGCAATGAAGTTTCTGATCTAAGATTGACTTTCACATTATACATTGCTCATCTTCAAAAGTGCTTTCTTTTCGGAAATATAAATATAAATACATAATATAATTTTAAAATGTCTGCCCCAAAGACGTTTTCTAGTTTTATTTCTAGATTTACGTAAGAGAGATTTTTTTGGAGTTTGGGGCAATTTAAAAACTAGTAAACCCAAAAGCAAGGGGACACAGCAAATCCTGATTTCCTATTCCTGGAAAGCCATCATCATCTTTCTAGAGTCAGCTGGAACACTCCTGTACACCCACCTCCGAGAACCCCTGCGCCCACACTTGTCCAACTTCCTGGCCCAAGACTTGCGTCCCCCTGGTAGCACGAGGTCGCCGGCCACTCGCCTGCGGCCCGTTGGCGGCAGGAGCTGAACCCGCGGGCCTGGTCCTCCTCCGGTAGAGCCCCACAAACTCCCGGCCCGTGGGCAGGGGCGAGGCGGGGAGGCGCGGGCTGGGGGGTGGGGGTCGGGAGTGAAAATGCACTTGCTCAACAGGGCCACAGGGCAGCGCAGCTCGGGTGCAGGTCACCGAGGCTAGCAGGCTCCGGACAGCGGTGGCCGCCGGGGCCCCGCCCGCGGCTGGGGGAATTGGCCACTCCGGCCCACGCCTGCTGCCCGCGGCCGCTGCACTCAGCTCGCGCTCCTTCTGCCCGGGCGAGCGGGCTAACACTGCCACATGCCTGTGACCCAGACGCCGGGAGAGAAAGAGCAGCCTCCCAGCGACGGCGGTAGCCGGGAAAACCCGGGCTGGAGCTAGGCCGGCTCCGCGCGCGCCCCCGCCGCCGCCGCCGCCGCCGCGGGCGCGCGCGCACACACAATGCCGGCTGCAATTTTATCTCCTCGGTTGCCTGGCCAGCCTCCACTCCCCGCAGGCCCCCGCCTCTCCCGACAGCCGGAACCGGGAGTCTGCGTGATTGATGGTAGCTCTTAATAGCATGGTCAGCTAGAAAATGCATCTGCAAGCAAGATATTAAAGAGGCGGCGCATCCCCGTGAGTGATCAGCATTTCACACGTTCTAGAGCTGCCTCAGCTTCTGCCAGGAATATTAATGCCAACCACCTCTGACGTCTGACAAATGCAGATGAAACATCAACAAGCACAGACAAGCCAAACATTTGTTTCAAAGACGCACAGGAGAAGAAAGCAGCGTTGTTTGGTGTCAAACAACATTTCTGACCCCGTTTTCCTCACAGTTTAAGAGTTCTCTATAAGTCATTTGTTTAAAAATGTCTCCAATCCCTTTCCCACAAGAAAATAAAGACCCATCTGTTAGACAAGACGTAGCTTAAATTATATTTCATCTAATAAGGAAGCAAAATAAATGCACATTCCTTACCATGTGGCTTTAAATAAACATATAAACCACCGGCTACCAGATTCCAGACTCTCTCATTAATTCAATTTTTATGTGCATCTTAACAATTACCAACTGTTAATTTCAAATTAGTTTCTTCCCCACCCCCAATGAAGTCTGGTGAAAACATTATCAACTTTTTTATTAAAATTTAACTACATTTACACTACATATTCCTTAGTGCTAATAGTCAAGCTCAATTTGCCCTCTTAAGATTTTTTTTGAAAATGTATTCCTATAGAATATGAATTGAAAGAATTAAACGTACTCAGCGGCAACCCGAACTCAAAAGTTACAAGCTCAAAATTTAAACAATCACTTTTGGCATCTTCACTATTACACCTTTCACCTTCAGTTGGCAAGGTTCAAGGGACTATTAAATAGCTTTATAAATGTTGATTAGACCTTCCAAGTTCCCATAAAACTGCTGAATTATCGGGTACCCTCTTACCAATAGGCAGAGAAATTTTATTCTTCAGATTAATAGGAGGGTACAAACACTGAAGTTACATTGTTTTCGTTTGTTAGCTAAAGTCCCTGTTGGAGTTGTGTCCCTCACCCAGAAGGTGTGCCATGTAATCTTACATTGTGCCTCTTAGGTGAGAGCACTCCAATTTCCCTCCATCTCCCCTTCCCTCAATTTGGTTTTAACTGTTTTTCTCTTTGGGGCCATGTATCTATTTATGTGAACTAAAATAAAATCTTAAGGCTCCCCAGTGAGTAACTGACTGATTGCATCCTCTTTTGGCCAAGAGGATCACTAAAACTGAGCTGCCAACCAAGAGAAAGGAGACCAGACAAGCCTCATCATGCCCCCTCCCCTTCTGAGATGTGTCCTCTGTGACTCAATAACAGGTCTAAGGCTATGCAAGACCTACCTGCAGGTCCTAAATACAAAAACACAAATCACTGGAGTTCATCAGATACTCTAATTAACAGACCCTTTATCTTAAGCATTCCTTTTCACTGACTCTTGGTCTTTTTAGACAGAACCTAAACTCTTTCAGCCAATTGTGAGCTCCCGCCTCCAGATGTCCCTTTCTTGGGCCAAACCAATGCATGTTTTCCATGTATTGATTTATGATCTCACTTGTAATTCCTGTCTCCCTAAAATATATAAAACCAAACTGTAACCCCACTCTACGTTGAGTCCACTTGCTCAAGGCTTTTCGGTTTTTCTTGTAAACAGAGTCTCACTTTATCAGTCTCAGTAGAGTGCCGTAGCATCATAGCTCACAGCAACCTCAAACTCTTGGGCTCAAGCAATTCTCTTGCCTCAGCCTCCTGAGAAGCCAGGACTACAGGCATCCGCCACAATGCCCAGCTATTTTTAGAAATTAGGTCTCACTCTGGCTCAGGCTGGTCTCAAACTTAAGAGCTCAGGCTATCCACCTGCTCAGCCTCCCAGAGTGCTAGGATTACAGGCAGGCTCAAGGCTTCTTGGGTGTGGCTCCAGGTCATGGTCCTCAAATTTGGTTCAGAATAAACCTCTTTAAATTATTTTACAGAGTATGACTTCTTTTCCATTGATATTCGTCTACTGGCATCATGTTGAGTACACTGGATACTGGCTTTCCGTTCTTGTGTTACTTTACTAAGGAGAAGTATCCTCCAACTCTATCTAGGTTAATACAAAAGATGTAAAGCCTCCATCTTTTTTTATGGCATACACAGAAAAATGTAGACAGTTTAAAGTGCTCTGCCCAAGTGTCTCAACAAGGTGGGGTGGCGGGAGAGAGGGGCTGAGTAGAACCTAGAGGTCTTGCCTCATGGCCACAGACAGCCAAACTGACATGCATGTTTGCTATTTAAAGATCATTCTGCTGATGATCGCTTTTAAAGAAAAATCAAATTGTTCTACAAGAGATAGAAATATCTGTCTAAAACTCCTGACACAGCACATTACTAAGAGCAAGAGCAGATAAAGCACAGTGTCTTTTCCACACTGAAAGGTAGCTGTGATCAATTCAAATCAGAGGTTGTCTGTAGTATAAATCTCCACTTCTATAAGCTCCACTGAATGCCATTCCTCAATGAAACCATCCTGAGGGGATATGCAACTTAAAAATCTGCTTCATAACCAAATGGCACTGGGATTACTGTGTGTGTGTCTGAGATGAAATGGATCGTGAAGCCTAGCTACAGAAGCTACTTCTGCACCTGGACACATTTGAATTTTCTACAGTTAGATCTGGACACATGTCACAGCCTCAAGAGGGTTGTTTTTTTTCCCTGCAAACCATCCTAAAAGTGATGGTTTACACTGAGTTGAAAAAGCTGGTGAGAACCAACAAACTGCTCTATTCTGAATCCATACTGTACCTCCTTGCTAAAGGATTCCAACTGCTCTGACACCATTTTATGACACTTACATGCTATGTGCTTGTCCTGCACCCTCTCTTAATCCACCTGCACCCGGCCTGCACATTCTAGTTACACTCGTCTTTCTGCTTTCCCCAGATATCAAGATTTCTATTGCAGGTCTGCACTGCTTCTCCTCACTAGAACAAGAATAATCTCCCTGCCACCACCTACCACACTCATACATACATTTTAAATCCTGCTCCTCCTTCAGATCTCAGGTCAAATGCCACTTTTTCAGCAAAGCTTTCCTTTCCCTGAGGCCCCATTCTAGGTCAAGTTGCTTTTTTTTAAGTTTTCACATCTTTTTCAGGTGGTAATTATCTCAGTTTGTTATTCACTGGTGTGATTTCTTGATCAATGTCCAGAGTCCTTTCTAAATGCTGAGTTCCGTTAGAGAAGGTCCTATATGTTTGTTCATCATCAAATACCCAGTGTCAAATCTGTGGAATAAATAAGTTGATCGAGGCCAATGACCCTGCTTTGCTCATTTCATATATTCTGTGCACATTTCTTGGCACAATGAGGCTTATCTCAAATAAGTAGCATCTATGCAAACAATCATCATACCTTCTATTAATCTTTACTTTTTTTTTTTTTTTTTTTGAGACAGAGTCTCACTATGTCACCCTTTGTACAATGCCATGGTGTCACAGCTCACAGCAACCTCAAAGTCTTGGGCTTCAGCAATTCTACTGCCTCAGCCTCCCAAGTAGCTGGGACTACAGGCACCCACCAAAATGCCCGGCTATTTTTGGTCGCAGCTGTCACTGTTGTTTAGCTGTCCCAGGCTGTGTTCGAACCCGCCACCCTTGGTGTACATGGCTGGCGCTGCACCCTCTATTAACCTTTAAAACTCTAGTGAGCCAGGAGAAGTGTTCGATGCCTGGTGGGAAGATCCCTTGAGCCCAGTTCAAGAGTCCAGCCTGGGCAACACAGTGAGACTGAGTCTTTAAAATAATAAAAATAAATTTTAAAAAAAGTCTACTAAAAAGGGAAATTTTTATCTCCACTTTTCAAAGATTTACATACTTTTGCCTGGGGTTCCTCATAAAAACACTGAGACCCTAACCAAGGTCCTATTTCCAAGCTATACTTTAGGGAAAAAAAGAAAGAAAGAGAAACAAAGCCAAACTGTGGCAAACGCCTGTAATCTAGCACTCAGGGAGGCTAAGGCAGGTGGATCTCTTGAGCTCAGAATTTTGAGACTAGCTTGAGCAAGGGTGAGATTTCCTATCTACTAAAAATAGAAAAACTAGCCAGGTGCCATGGCAGGAACCTATAGCCCCAGTTACTTGGGAGGCTGAGGCAAGAGAACTGCTTAAGCTCAGGAGTTCGAGACCAGCCTATCCAAGAGCAAGACCCTGTTTCTACTAAAAATAGAAAACATGCTGGGCATTGTGGGAGGCCCCTGTAGCCTATTTACCTAGAAGGCTGAGGCAAGAGGATCACTTGAACCCAGAAGTTTGAGATTGCTGTGAGCTGTGATGACACCACAGCGGAACTCTACCCAGGGCGGCAAAATGCGACTGTCTCCAAAAAAAGAAAAAGAAAAAGAGTTAATGAGGGATAGAAGCCACCATTAGTTTATTCAAACTGAGTTCTTCCTACCTACCTGGCATTTAAGCAACATAAAAACAACAACAGGTAAACTGGATAGATAGTAATAAATCTTATACACACAGAGCAATATAAATAGAATATAAAGTTTTGAAAGTATTTTACATGCTAGTTTGTCCTCAAAGCTTCTCAGAATGCCAGACTTTGTTTTATCAGAGAGTTACTCCTCACCTCTCTTTTATACTGAACTTATATCCAGTTTTTTCTTTTTTAAATAAAAGGCCTATTTCCCTGACATGGAAGCCTGCACAGGAGCTCTGCAGACTCTAGTCAGTGATGAAATACCATTCCAAATTCCAACTCCTCAAAGTGAAAGATTTGTTTCTAACTTCATTGGTGTGATTTTGTAAATTAAGGGATCTGCAGAGGAGAAATCTAACTTATTATGAAAAGAACTACAATTTTTCAAGTGTTTTGCACATATACATATAAAAAAAGAAAGAATAATTATGTGAGATGAATGAAAAACATTAGAAATACTCTACTCACCCCCCAAAATTAACACTCATTATCACATGGTACTGCTTGGTTCTCACGAGGTATCTCTCTGGCCTTGTCTATCTCATTGCTTTCTTTTGTCCTAAGCTCCATTCCACTCAAATTCCAGCACCTAGTTTCATAACACCCTTCATTTATCAAAACAACTCTGTCAAGTTGAGTACCATTAACAGATAATGAGAGGACACAACAGATGTGGCTGGAAGCAAAGCACTCCATATTCTACAGGCCTCAGCATGCAACCAAGTGAACTGACATCTGACTTTATCCTAACAGTTATAATTAAATCGAAAGTCTAGTTAAACCAACATTAATGCTACAACCAGGAAAGACACATAGGAAATGTGAATTATAACCTTAGCACTAGCTAAATACGGCTCAGGCTATTCCACACCTTAACCTACAACAACTACCCTGCATTTACTTTCTCCAGCATTCTGTTTCTGTCACTGCAAGGAAGAATTCTGGACATATAGTCTAAATATAGTAGCTTTGGGCCACTCCCCAAGATGGGGGTGGGCCGATTGCATTTTTACATGAAAATTCAAATAGTAACATTCCTCTAGTAATAACTAGTGAGATCCTTCAAAATTATAACTATCAAGTTGAAAAAAATCAACATTCTTTCCTTTAGTGTTTAGTACAACCATTCAGATCAAGTAACTTAGCTCGCCCCAGTGTCAAAATGTCAAAAGAATACCCAAAAATGAATCAAGGGTGCAGAGGTTTTGTATCACAGTAGTCCCCTGCCCCTTATCTACAGATTTTCTTTCCACAGCTTCAGTTACCTATAGTCAACCACAGCTCAAAAATAGGTGACTATAGTACAATAGATATTGAGAGACCATATTCATATAACTTTCATTACAGTATATTGTTATAATTGTTCTATTTTATTATTTTGTTTTTACTCTCTTACTACACATACTTTATAAATCTACCACATGTAAGTATGCAAAGGAAAACAACAGTAAAAATAGGGTTCAGTACTCTCCACAGTTTCAGACATCCACTGGGGGCCCTGGAACATATGCCCACGGATAAGGGGGAAGACTACTATACTATACCAAATATGAAGTTATATTAATAATGCCAAGCAAGCCATCTACTTCTTTCCCTGTTGCAACTCACCAAAATGTCACAACAAAAACTATATAGAGTTTTCAAAATAAAAAAAGTATATTTCTTTTTGAAGCCATTTTAGATCCTTTAGAAATTTGAATATGTTCCTCCAGAAAATCCAAGCTATTCCACTCAACAGACTGAAGTCTTTCCAGGTTCCCCTCTAGAACACATGCTTACACACACACACACACACACACACACACACGCATCACATACGTATTCATCTATGGGGTTCACTCTGTGGATTTTTGTTTCACAAAGATGAGATCCTACTATTCAAGCTACACAGCAAGTTGCTTCTCCCACTTCACAGCTGTTAATGTCCCATTTCTATTCGTGGAGTCACGGAACTATACAGTACGGGGGTACCATAATTAACACATCTTTAATTGGGGTCGGTGCCTGTGGCTTAGTGGGTAGGGCACCGACCCCATATACTGAGGGTGGTGGGTTCGAACCTGGGCCCAGCCAAACTGCAACAAAAAAATAGCCAGGTGTGGCGGGTGCCTGTAGTTCCAGCTACTTGGGAGGATGAAGCAAGAGAATCACCTAAGCCCAGGAGATGGAGGAGGTTGCTGTGAGCTGTGACGCCATAGCACTCTATCGAGGGCAATAAAGTGAGACTCTCTTTAAAAAAAAAAAAGCCAAGTCTCTAATTGAGACTTTTCACATTTTATACCCTTATAAACATTGCTCCAACAAACTTTTTTTTTTCTAGCTTTGTTTTTATTTTCAAGTTTTGGTACAGAAGTGTACAATCAGCAACTAGTGCCGTCTTCTCCCATCAGACCTTGGTCTGGCAACAAACATTGTTTTGTTGGTTTCTGAACCTAATGCTTCTTCAAAGGGAGGAAGTGAGA